>LOND01001032.1:8244-22147 GCA_014220965.1 Paragonimus kellicotti
AGGAATGTTTAAGTTAGTTCCCTCACCCGTTACAACGACATTTTTTACAAGCTACTCGAAAAAAATGATTTTACTTATAAGGCCGTGTAGATGACTGCACAGTTACAGGGGAACTATAAACACCTAATCGGCTTCACATTACAATAGGGAAACGGATGTGTGGGCGTATACAGACATACATTAATAAACTTAGCAACTAAGATGTAGCCTTTCACACAGGCGTGATTGATTCGATTCGGGGCAGCATGTAACAAAGTCTCCAATTAAAGATGTTACTTATCGTCGCATTACAAAAAGGAGAGTGTGTTGTGCAACGAAGAAAAACCATGGTGTCCGTCGTTTCACGTCAAAATAGCAGACCATCGTGCCACCGCCAGGTTGACCATTTTTCTAGTCAATACCATGTTCCAGAAATGAGGATCTCTGTGATCTAAGAGATGAAGGGACGTGCAGAATATGTATCTAAACCAACGAAGCATATGACGATCGGATATGTAGAATCATCATAACGTGTGACTCGAAACTTTTTAATTATTCTACAATTGCGTTAGACAAGGCAAATACGCCACTATGAAAGAACCCTTTCCAACCGATAATAAGTATACAATTTGTTGCTGTCTTTCAGTTAAAGAATGTTTGTTGACACATTAAGTAACACGAAAGATTAATGGCAACCATAAATACTATATTCTACCACTTTTTGAAGGAAACATTAAGAGAGCACGTTGAGCCAGTTTTCTGAGGAAGGAACTAAGCTGGAAGCATTGTTTGTTAATGAGCGTAGTAAACCGTTAAAACTGACAAATCTTAGTGGGTGGGTTTGAGCAAAATCCCAACGAACTTGACATGCCCCAATCAGGACTTGCGCAGTTGTCAGGAAGAAGTTACACAGGTATGTACGGACTTCAAGGCCAATCGAATCGAGTCAGTGGAGTAAAGCTATTTCGATACACGTTTTCGCGGTCTAAAGCATTACCGAGATATTTCTGAAGTGGCTCTGTCCAAATGTACCGAGTCTGCTACGATGATATCAGTTCAGAGGTCAGCATCAGGGCGGATGCTTGGTCTGTTGAAACAGATTTTTTTATAGAACAGTTGTAAGGTCATTGATAAACGGATTGAGAATAATACAACGTTATGAGCAAGTTGTAATACTCTACGTTTCAACCACCTCGGATGGCCTTCTCGAAATCACATTGTGATTTCGATTACAACACTCCTGAGGAAGGCCACCCGAGGTGGTTGAAACGTAGAGTATTACAACTTGCTCATAACGTTGTGTTATTCTCAATCCATTTATCAATAACATGTTAAACACGACGCCCAAACTGTTTGACTTCATTCGTACTAAGTTTGGTGGGGATATCTAACAGTCGTGAGGTTATCAGTTAGACGTGCACTTAGAACAGTCGTGACATTTATTAATGAGATAATAGAACTGAGGTGTATGGTCGGTTGTGACACGTAGACCGTCCTTGGCCTGTGTGTCACGCGTAGAACTAACCTATTGCTGCTTCCAAATCCGGGTGATCTGAAGGATATTGAGCCAAGAGACCACCCAACTGTATGCAGTACTGGCGCAAATGACGTCCAGGTCGCAAGAGATATGTTAGAAGAGTTGCCGTACATAGGGGAGAACATTCAACCTCATGCCACACCTGCCGAACAAGGGATGCTTCTGAAAAAGAGTCCTTTATAGCAGAACGAACAGGCTTCTTGTCAAGAACACCGACACCATTGGATCGTAAAACACAGGTTGTATTTTTGACAGGTGATGCTTTATTCTCGGCTTCCACGGTGGAGTCACATGATCCGTCCGCCAAATCGCAATGGCCCAAAAGCCAGAGATTTGCGATCAATTCAGGGCAACTGGTGATCCATGTGCTGTACAACTGTGAAAGGTACAATATTAGATTCCGTATGGCTAGACAACATGAACAAAATGATCAATAAGGCAAACCGTGTATGGAAGACCGTTAAGGAACACAAGAGATGAATAACTGGTGAACGGCCCGACTGAGTATGACCTTTAGCAATTCGTAAGGGTTCCTTCACCGTACCGTGTCTTTTGTATCGAATAAACAATATGCTAAAACTAACACTTAATGGGTGATATTAGTTTACAGTAAATGCCAATTTCAGTTCACAGGTTGATCAACAGTACAATGGACGCAACACTTTGGAACCTACTAGTAGTTGGTACACAACCGGAATCCTGGGTCGGGATTTATGAAATAGACAAACATCTATGAAAACGTTTGACAATCAACTCAATGAAAACCGTTTCAAGAGTTGACCGAAAAAGCCAAACGAGTTATGTCGCTTGCATTGCAAGAAATAAACAACAGAAGCTTATCAGCGAGATTTCCGTAACCCACACAGAACTTGGTTTGACTAGGATGATAAGAACAGCACTGATTAACAGACAGAAACAGTCTTCGAACAAAGACAGCACAACAAAGACCAATAATGAAACCATCACACTGATAACAAAGATGACGGGGGGTATAGTGAAGCTGTCTGATTGTGATATTACTAAATAAGTAGTTTGGCAGATTTGATGATCTAATATGGATCTAACTGTGAAAAACCAGGGGTTCGGTCGGATTCGAACCAACGACAAAACTGTGTGATCTAACGAGGCAAGCGCTCTACCAACTGACTTACGAAGACACGCTAGGAGATCGGAACTATCGCACTTGCACTCTTCAACCAATTCGTCGTTTTCCTGGTCTGGCTCCTGTAGCTTAGCTGGTAGGACGCTCGGCGCATTTGAGTATGCTGTTTTTGCCGTTAGTCCGAATACAGCCAAACTCTTGATTTTCCACAAATAGGTCTCTTCCACATAGTTGAAGCAGCCAAACTACCCATTAATAACACAATTTCATTACTCAACAATGGCGTTGATGGATTTCCATTTGAGAAATCCTAACTGGGCGGTCAATCACCCGGATCATTTGCTAGATTCCATTCACGACAACGAAACGGATGGGTAACGGGGTCCAAATGTGAAACTTCCGGGTTTCTGGCTAGCCTTCGTAGCTCAACTGATCGTAATAAATTGTAATAAGTTGCAAATTAGGAGCACTTATTCAAATACATCATTTTGAAGTCAACAGGCTGTGTGTCAATGACATGGGGAAAGAAACGAAGGTTACCGCCAGTGGATACATTCCTGTAGGCATGGATCAGTCAACTTTAATTGCATCGGTGTCAGGATGGGTAAGTCGTTCAATGTGCCAAAAGTTTTTCAGTCTCATTCACCCTCTCATGTGAACGATCTAGGTTAGGGTAACAGACCTGAGTAATAGCAGCGATTGTTTCTACATTGACGTACACACAGCAGGAGCTAACAAGCGGGGTTCCGTCAAAATTCTATTCCATAGGGTCAGGCGTATTTGCACCCCTGATAAGCTGCAGATGGAACAAGAAATGCTGAGAAAACGTTACTGGCAAACGGATATCCTGAAAAGTTCATAGACATTCACAGCATGATGAACAAATGCAATGAGCCAGTACAAACAGCTCAAAAGAAAGATATATTTTTATTTCTGCAATTCAAAGGGATCATCTGGCAAACGACATCAAGCACAAATTGAATTCTGCCCTATCCCGTACGTATGCGGCTGCCCAATTACGCTGGTTCAAACCACCAAAGGACCCGTTCTACACAATCGCGAACGCAGTTTGTCTGACCATTCTGTCTCTCACGTTGTCTACCAGTTCACTTGCAGTTGCGGTGACGTTTACATAGGCAGAACAGACCGACAGCTATCTCAGCGAGTAGCAGAACACGTCCCGAACTGGTTAAAACAACTCATGACACAATCTGAAACCGGTGAATCCGTTACTCGAAGCCCCGCATCATCGATTGCCAGACACCTCATGATAACAGGTCATCAAGTTGACCAACTTAACTAGTTCAAAATATTGTTACGCAATCAGAACCCGAAGTTACTGGTCTTTAGCGAAGCTATGTTGATCAGAACTCACCAGCCGGCGCTATGTGCACAAAAGTGGCTTGAGGCAACCCATGACAATACGTGGTGTGACTGTATGCGTGTCCATACCCTGTCTATCTCTATTTGTGTCATATATAACTCGCATGTTTTACGTTTGCGACTGATGAGAGTAAACGAAATGTTAACATATCGCAACATAAGTTTTTCTTCTGTACTGATGAACTGGATTGTAACCTTGACTTCTGTATCTGCATTACTGAATTGCAACAAACTACTTTCGGAATGATGTATTCCCTCACACCCTTTCAACTATAAACACCCGAAATTCGTAACTGACTAGCCTAGCTTGAAGGAGCCTCTGAATCATAATTGAAATGTTATCACTAAACAAGACTGATAACTTTTACGAGCGGACATGAAATTATTGTCTAATTAGCAAACCACTCGCATAACGAATCAACCTTGCAAAGTCAAAAGTTATAACATGAGTTGCTTTGGTGACCTACACAAACAACTCTTGCCAGAAAATTCATGCACACAAAAAACGAACGTCTCTTTTCTACAAATCGAAAAAAGACTGAAAAAGCACGGAAGCATACGGAATATATTGAAAACCGCGTTAAACACGTGGGGCAATCAGACATAAGAGCAACCGGGATACAACATACATTGTATTTTCCTCCTGACATAATAAAACAACAATTCCCTCATTTACTGCTTGAAACTGCTTCATTTTTGATGTGCTCGAAAAGGCATAACCGAAGAAAGGCAAACTAACTGAAGAAAATAACAACTACGCGGACAGCTAATGTCAAAATTTATACGAGTAAAAATGTTATATACTCACCTTCGACCAGGAAAAAACACAGGGCTGACATGAGGCTTCAAGCCAAACAAACCTTCCAAACCGTGTTAGTCAAAGGACAGATAGTAGATAAGTGTCTGATCGCCATTTCAGGGTCACATCATTTCAAAATGAATTACAATTCTGATTTAGTTAAGAATTCTATCGTCGGAAGTCTACCATTGGTTCGGTTATCTACACGAGTAGTAAGACAGAGCTTCCCGTTCGGTAGCCTTCATATATATGCAACAGTCAACCATCCTAGTAATCAGGTGCGAGTGAAACTCGCGAATGATGTCTCACAAATAGTTGACGCTTCGACAGAAACCTGTAGCAATTGATGACAATGACCCCATGTTCAACTAAAACAATATTCATATTGCCAACTCAACAAGCCATAAGACTTGATTTATGCAGGAAGGTGTGGTATCAGGCCTACCTCATACAACTTCTACCTCCGTTCCTTCCGTTAACATAAACGCCACAGTTTTATGGGGTTTTTCATCAATTGAATTATCCTACTCATTGCGGCTCTGTATTGATCACATTCAGTCAGTGTACATAGCTCAACAATAGGTGAACTATTGACCGGGCAGATCATTTCCAAAAAGGTTGCAGTATCTGAAATGTTGAGTAAGTGGACACTGGAGAGAACCGTTGGATAAAAACTCAACTTATCTGTTGTAAAAGACATCAGGCTGCACAGTACGTTTCTATTTGAAGGTCTAGAGAACTTATGTCTTCAAACATTCTTAACCTCAAATGAAGTTAAACTGCAGACGAAGTGCGCGTGAACGGTAAATCTTCAATCTGTTTGGACCTAAGGGAATGTTCTCAACATAATCAGGAACTTCAAAGGTGGAACCATGTACAAAAGTATAGGAAGGTCTACAACTCAGGATTTCAAGAGATCTGATTATTTCATGTGATGTCAGGAAAAAAAAGCTCACCTTGATGATATCCAAATGTTGAATAAAACAATGACCGAGGCGTAATGTGCTCTGTCGGCCAACTTTATTAGGGATTTCTGTGGAATGGAGATCAGTTTGGAACGCGCTGTACACAGTGGAATTAGGAGAAGTATACTGTATAGATTCTGTGCTCGATGAGGAATCATTGCTTTTTGTATTGAGCCGTTCATCGGACAAAACCGATAAGAGATCATCTGGGCAAAAGGCAAAATAGGATGACGTATCAGTTGACATTCGTACATCATACATTGTACGCTACCTGTGGCAGACGAATACAACAACGTTAACAGAACAATTTTCAAGGCACGGTCTCTTGAGGGATTGTAACGGACTGTGTGTGTATGTGAAATTAATAGGCATGTGTGTAAACGCTGCGTACCCAGGATTACCACCAAACAAAATATATTATTGATGAGCAAGAATGGAGTTCCCATAGGGAATTTGTGGGCAATAACAAGTTATTGATAAATGGATTGAGAATAACACAACGTTATGAGCAAGTTGTAATACTCTACGTCTTCAACCACCTCGGATGGCCTCTCTCGAAATCACATTGTGATTTCGATTACAACACTCCTGAGGAAGGCCACCCGAGGTGGTTGAAACGTAGAGTATTACAACTTGCTCATAACGTTGTGTTATTCTCAATCCATTTATCAATAACATGTAAACACGACGCCCAAACTGTTTGATTTCATTCGTACTAAATTTGGTGCGGATATTTTACAACTGATTAATTAACAAGTTATCTCTGAATAACTTAAAGTATCAGCCGGATCTGAAATCTCCGTTAAGCGCAAGTCAAAACGAGCATTTCTTTGACCATCGCTTGGTTAGCAAACACCGGTTGCATGAGGAATAACACGCCTAATCTTTTTCTATTCTTATTGACTGTCACTGGAGTAAATGCCTCTCCTGCAAAGTAAAGAAGAAAGTGAAAGAAAAGACGTGTCTGAAGGAATGCTCAATTGAAATGTAACTTGATAGCGTAGCGTGTCTTGTGACTATAGACAGAAGTAATGCAATTTCAAACGAAACAGATCAACGTAATGCAGAGTTAAAGCAAAATCATACTTGAGGTAAAACCAACGACGGTGGAAGCATAGACTAGGAGATGCTGACGAATTAGCGGCGGCGGAGATCGTTCGAACACAATTGGTAATGGCAACAATAAATTCACGTTCTGTAGTAGAGCTACACCTTAGATATAGCATTTCTAGGTACATTTTGCCTTTCTGTGTCTCTTAATTCATGTGTTATTGACAGACCGGTAATGGTAGGATAACCAGAAGGTGGATACCACAAGAGAATTCACAAGCATCCCATGAATTGTACTTGTATTAACTTTTAAAAAAACATTCCTAACAAAATCAAATTCCCTTGTGTTAAATACTGGATGATCTACAATATTCGTTAAGCTTATTTTAGAGTTAATCTGTGAGAAACTATGGATAATTAAGACAATCGTATATGTGTAGGCAAAGACGATTCGTGCAGACCTCGAACATCTTCAGAATAACTACCTTAAAAACAACCATACATCGGGCCAAAAGTGGACCATATGACAACAATAGACATGTGGCCTATGGTGGACACGTGCACCAATAACACTCGTCTGCAAACACTCCAGTCCTCCATGGTCATCCTTATCGCAGCCGAAAACGTTCGCAGACTTCCATGCGGTTTGTTATTAATTCTATATAAACACAGGGTGTTGGATTAGAATAATTGAAGACGGCCAGTTGCACAACCGATATTTAATAAAACCTAAAAGAAAATGGAGAAAAAGTCACAAAATGCTTAAATACAAGAAGCAGGCAACGATAAACGACAATTAGTCTACAGTCTGGTCCATTCATTAGCCGAATTCCACGTTTGGCACAAATGATTTACCAACAAAGAGAGTCGTACTGGTTTGCAACTGATGAAGCCATTCCCATATGTCTACCAGTTTCACAAACACCATCCCACGAGGGCTGAAACCATTCAATCAATTGCCAATAAAAGACAATTTGAATAAAGAAGACAATAGGCTGATACTGAACCATTCATGTCCGGACAAATTTCACTGCACCTTTAAGGGTGCATAAAACAGACGGTTTATATATTAATACCAGAAATCAAATGGAATAGCAGAGAAAACCAACTGTCGGAGATCCTAATCGGTGTCATCACTAGAATAGCGACAAATCTACAAACAATTTCCGTGGACTATGTGACGTTGAGTAAATAACTCGAAATACTCCTGCCAGATCGCATTGGTGTCGTATCAATAAAATATGACGGTGCAGGCTTCCTGTTTGTGTGTGGCTTGAATGTCATGCGCTTGTGTGACCTGTTCATTAACCGCATTGGGATATGTTTGATGATCCTCGTTCGCAACTGGCATTCTGTCTTGCTAATGTAGAATGCCCCGCATCGAAATAGATATTTATAGATAACCTCGGAGTTGGCTTATTCGGGTACCAGCTGCTTCAAATGGGGCTTGGCAATCCGAATGTTTTGAGTAGAACCACTTGGAAAACCGCATTGCACATTGTTGCTATGGAACTGGCTTAACGATGCTGAATGAGTTGGCATACATTGTTGTCCTTATAGGAACAGTGAAGAAATACCGGTTACTTTGACACTGTGTCGAGTCGAATCCTCATGTTCACGGCTTAGGGTAGACATTCGGCTGCAGAGTGACAGGAATTTAGCGGAGAAGCAGACAATCACACCAATTATTACGCAAGCGGGTTGTAGTGGTCATAACCAAATAGCAATAGCTGAGGTTTCATGCATGCCTACTCACTGTTTGTACCCAGCTGGTTAATCTAAATAACCTGCATATTGTAAGTAGGTGACTAGTGAGAATAAATGAAATGTTACTGCGTTGCAACACACAGTTTCTTTCTGTCCTGTTAAGACAAGTAAACGGAACGTAATAGTTGATTGAGAAACAGAAGAGAAGTTCTGCCTCTTGTTTAAGGATAGTCGAGAGCCAATTCATAGGAGGATGCCGATACATGTGTTGTGAGACCAGAAGGTCCACCAGGCAATGAATGTCATTGCAACCTTATTTAAAGCTGGCACGAACTCACCGTTACCTAAATTACCTGGCCTGACCATCTGAACGGTTGTGTTGCAAATGCAAAATAATTCAACACCAAACACCAGCACGGTTAAAATAAAGCAAAACTTGTTTATCAGCTTTACTTCACCTTACACAGTGCATCATTCGGTCTTCATGATAAGCATTCTCATGTGGAAGGAACTAACCGTGATCAAGATCGTTTCGACCGAGTTCGAAGCTTTTCCGTTTTCGACGAGTCGATGAAGTTGGAGAAATTGGATCTAAACTCCGTTCGAGAGTGCACACGAACAAGTTATGCTGATCCATTAATGGCTCCAAGAGTGGATATAGGCTATTCTCCAACCAATGGAGAAGTGTGTCACATTGTCTAGCGCTTGAAGTTGCGGGCAGGTACTGTGAACAATGAAAGCAAACAATGATTGTGATAAACGTTCTATGCGTCAAGCCGAAGTCATCGGCAAATTCTAAGTGTCACTCGACATCCAGCAAATAGAAACTTCATTTGAGTGAGACAGTTGCAGAGAACAGTTGTGAGTGGATTCACCCGACTTTGTCTACGGTACAAACTGTGTGTAGCCGGAGAAAAGTTCATTGGATAAAGTGAACGCGAATAATTCCAGGCAAGGAACGTCGACAACATGCTGGTTATGCTCCCGCAAACTTAATGTACGAAAAACACGTAGATTTTTTCTGTTGAATTTTATCCTTCAAAACTATTTAGGTTGTATAGACCCAGCAAGCATGTAATGACAAAATGATCACACTATGTACTACGTAATCTAAAAAAAGAAGGAATACGGGCTATATCAAGGCAAAGCATTTTGTAATCACTTGCAAACCTACCCAAAAATATTCATGTGACATTTAAAGTTTGCATGACTTCGACAAATGATGTCCGCTAGAGATTTCTTATTTCTCATTTCAGCTTTTAGGTTCTGGACGATTTTAACCTAAGAATTCCATGACGAATTGGAAAAGTGTCAATCAACAGGAGAGGAGCCACAAAAACCCTTCGTTTATCGATAATACAACACAACTCCAGTAAACCCTACATGCCTCGGCCAGCAAGATGACCAATCAAAGAAACTTTCAGTAGTAGTCATTAATAATATAAGAAGCCATACTTTCTTTGGGATAAAACGGCTCTTCTGACACTATCGTTAAATTTCACCACAGAAGAGTAGTCATTCAACGTATCCAATCAGCAGCAACAGATAGTTTAGCTCCGTCGTAAATCTGATGAGTATTCAAGATAGTGCTCATCACGTGATAGGTTTCTTAAGACGAACATATATATTGTCTATCTCACATAAGCTGAATAAATTCAAAGCATATAAATCAGCTAGTGATGACCAACGTACGGTCAGATTAGAAGATAATTGCACTTTTCAGTAGCTACGACCCTTGACAAACTTAGAAGGAAACTGTTCAGTTGGTGTATAAGAGACAGAATAAGACCTCACCAATTTCACTTGTAGAAAACGATTTCTCAAAAGCTTGTGCAAAATCCTAATGTAAATGGATGAACGGATGCGGTGGCGGCTGGGGTTTAAGAACTCACTGTCTGAAGAAATTTCAAATCCCTTTGAAACAATCGTTCGGCCTCCAGAACCGACTTGTACATTTGAACAAAACGATCTTGCTCCACTGAGATCTACAATTGAAGAAACAGACGGCAAAATTTCATTAAAAAAAAACGCGGATGATTCATGTAAAACCTACATCACTATGAGTAACATCCAACAATGTGAATGCGATTACTTACACATGTAGAAATAAACAATCGCGCTCTAGTCCCCAAACAAATAGAGAGCAGAGGACCAGAACGCAATATCAATTTGATAGCTCTTGCTTAACAGAAACAGTCAATACGCACAGACAATCATACTTCAAGTAAGAATGAGACAACTGTTACACAATTTCCTTCAGGCACTCACAACTATGTTTTACTGACTATCGTTGTAAGCTAACTAACCACACAGCGCTAGCAATCAAACTCACTCAAGCTGAATTAGCTGCTCTCTCGTCACGGGCGAATGCTATACAACACGGTCAATTTACAGGTACTTGTCTTAATGTAACCACATAGATTTATCATTCAACCACCTCGCGCATTCTGTTAACAGAGTTCGGCATTGACGAGAGTGAACAGAGTGACAAACGAATCAGTACTGTCCTAAGTAACCACTCAAAACGCTTAAGTATGTGCATCCTTAAAGAGTGAGCGAATGGACTCGCTTGAATCACAACCGAAGAAGTACAGTATATTTGACCGCAGAGAAGTTAAAAGGCAAACTTCCAGCAAATGGACGATTGAAAACGTCTGGATATCCAAAATACGACGGAAGCAACGGAAGGAAGAACACTGATTTTCAATATATACATACATTTTTTTTAATGCTAAAGATTTATATAGGGGAATATATATTTATATGAATATATACATAAAACTATATTTTACAGTAAATTTTGGATATCATAATAAATAACCAACAGTTGGTGCTCAAGTTTTATATATATATATATATATATATATATATAAAGTGATCAAGCAACGTAAATTGATAAACGTATCAAAACTTATGGGTAGGGAAGAGTCACGTTAAAAAAGGGGATGTACAGAGAGAAAAAATCATGTCCGGTGTACACAGAAACCCGTAACACGAGCGCCACTGGCTTCTATTCTTCGCCATATCAGATGGTGTCATCAACCAAAGGTGTTTATTGTCCTCTGGAACTAAGTCAAGAAGCCGGGAAAAACTCACTGAAGCGAGCTTCGTTATTAGCGGTTTCATGCATCGAATCTAGGCCTTAGGCTGGCCACTAAGCTGCAAGCGGTCGACCGTAACAGGAAACATGTGAGGGGAGATCACTACGCTCAACGGTCGACATAAACCGTCCATCTTAGAGGCACGTTGGGGAACTTCATCACTGTATTGAAGATGGCCACGCTATCCGATAGCTACACAGACAATATGTCAAGATTGGCTTGATGATGGATGGCACCAGGGAGCGCGTTGAAGCTGAAAGAGAGGGAAACCTACGAAAAACAAACTGGCATCAGCACAAAGCTGCAACCGGCGTATACCTTGCCTGTTGGACCAATGGCGTAAAAACAGTGGCTACTTACATCACGTTCGTCAGGACTTAGTTATCTTACTTGAGGGTTCAGGTTTTCAACCAGTACCCTAATGTTTGTGCGCCGAGCCGTGTGCAAAAAGTTAGTGAGCTAGGGATGAAATTAATTGTCAACTGCATCTGAACTACCGTCTGCTGCAGCATACGCCACAGCAGCAAATACACAGGTCTGTGATAAGCCTGTCCAAACGGTTTAACTGTACCTTGAAGTATGAAATTACAGAGACGATAGTTATCGGATATGCGGTCAAGCAGCGCCGTCTCTGCATACGAGCTTGAGGCAATTTCAATACCCGTTTGTCGGGTTTCCTAAAACACATGATCTCCAGACAAACACTTATCGTATGCACATAATGAAGTGGCCGACGGAGATTGAAGATGTGGTACTGTATAACTATTGTGAAGTCGTTTTCAAGTAAGATAACATTTATGAATAGCGAGGGTGTTCGATGTACATGCAACGACTGTCTGCTGCCCTATTTCCACATCAGAATAGTGACGACAAGCATAAATGGCGTCCGGGGGGAATAAGCAGAGGTTTGTTTTGGTAAGAATACATATTTTTGATGTTTGGTGCACTATCACAGTGATTGGCATTCCAGTCGACTCCTATCGGAATGCCTCTGCTACGCCCAAAGGCTCCGTTCGTCTCTCCCAGCGTGACCAACAGTCCTCGCTTTTATTCATCATGGCAATGGATGAGATGCTGGCTCTATCTCGACCGGAGCTTGGCTACCAGTTCCACGATACACTGGTTAGCGGTTTCGCCTACGCCGACGATCTGATCCTTCTAGCCGAGAATCCTACGCGTCTCTCCGAGAAGCTTGCAGCCGCCGCTAGTGCCCTGGAACTATCCGGGCTGAAGATCAACACGCACAAGACTAAGCTCATGGTCATCCGCGGTGACCATAAACACAACGCAACCGCTATCTCTGACGAGTCTATTCACTTCGGCCCGGACATTATCCACTCACTAAGCGCCTCTGACACGGTGACCTATCTGGGTATCCCGTTCACCTGGAAAGGTAAAGCATTCACTAATCACCGTCTGCAACTTCATACGATGTTGGAAGAAACCACCAAAGCGTCCTTGAAGCCGCATCAACGCCTCGAACTCCTGAGACAACATCTGATCCCGAAGATGAATCACTCATTAGTGTTGAGCCGAGTCCACCGTAACACGCTCAAGCTATGGACTGTACGATTCGCCAGTTTGTTCGGCAGTGGCTCCGCCTTCCTAAAGACACACCAATCAGCTACATCCACACCCCAATTCGTTTGGGTGGTCTGGGCATCCCGAGTTTGTCCACCACTATTCCCATCTCGCGCAAATCTCGAGTGGAGAGACTTCTCTCCAGTCAGTGTCCAGTTTTGCGGAATGTGGTCAAAGATAATTCGTTTGGCTTAATCTTGAGGGAAGTGGACGTCTCGGTACGCGTTCAGGGTGTAGTGGTGACGAACAAGGAGGAAGCCCACGTGGTGCGGATGGATAAACTCTATCATTCGCTATACGGCCGTGATCTTCAGGAAGTGTCACGCTCTCCATTCTCTACTCGTTGGCTGTTCAATCCAGAACACACCTTCCCCAGACTCTTTATTCGTGTCATCCAGCTCGGATGTGGTTTTTTGCGGACTAAGGTCCGAAATTCACGACGTGGCCGAAGTAACCACTCACTTCTTTGCCAGGGCGACTGCGGTCAACCAGAAAGCCTTGCTCACATTCTGCAATCATGCTGGATCATCCATGACGTGCATTGTGCTTGACAAAACCACGTGGCCAAAGACCGGGGTAAACAATTGCGCAACTTGAGCTATACAGTCTCCAAGGAGTTGCGAGTACCAACGGCGAGTTTGTTCATCAAACCCGATGTGATCGCGGTTCACGACGTTGCTGCTGTGGTGCTTGACGTCA
>LOND01001032.1:22705-33954 GCA_014220965.1 Paragonimus kellicotti
CTGCGCAACTTGAGCTATACAGTCTCCAAGGAGTTGCGAGTACCAACGGCGAGTTCGTTCATCAAACCCGATGTGATCGCGGTTCACGACGTTGCTGCTGTGGTGCTTGACGTCAGTATGGTGGATGACTACTGGAACCAACTTGCCTGGACGGAAAAGGTCTCGAAGTATAGAACCGACTCTCATAATGCTGCCATCAAATCGGTCCTCCATACTTTGGGCTGTGATGTGAACTCTGTCTCTCATTCACCTGTGATCATTTCTTTTCGCGGTATTATATTTCCATCTTCATGTAGCGCCATTCTTCGACTGGGACTGCCCTCTTACGCAGTCACGGATTTATGTCTACTGACTGTTCTAGGTTCCCTGAAAACCTACGACACATTTATGCGGGGAACCTGGCGTTAACTGTTGCCACCTCTCTGACAGTTGTCTCATTATGAAGGACATTTTTCTGTCCCGATGCGTGAGCCTTGACTGTGATAGCACCCATGTGCCCTGAAGAGCTTTTGATTTTGTGAGACTGACCGTTTATCTTATTTTCTTTTTAATGTATTTTTCGTGTATTTTTTCTATTCTAAAATCCGTTTGTCTCGTACCACACAAGTAACTTTCGCTTGATGACTGAACTATTAACGCTTGCTACTCTTGTGAGAGGACTCGTCAACTGTTCAGTGTTGCTAACTATGCAGCGTCCCACATTTGACAGACAGCTTGTTTTCACATTCACCTTTTTACATATCTGTTGCTTAATTTTGATGTCACCGTTTGTTCTTCCCTTGAACGACGATGTGTATAACGATATGAAGGTATACCTGTCAGTTCTCGGAGATACCAAAATCGACAGAGAAAGGAGAAAAATGTGAAGGAAAATGAGCCCATATGATCAACTATTAGATGGGTGAATAAAACCATCTTCATCAGTAATCAAAATACCGCTCAACAAGTCAATGATTTCTGTGATTTCAACTTGGAGAGAAGTCCTAGTCGAGGGGTCATCGATTGGAGTTAACAGACAGTAACTGTCTCTCTCGAGACGATCGGGCAACCTGATCATTACTCACAAGCGAAAGTGGTTGAGCGTTCACATATGATAATTCGGTCGTGCCTAATGTGAGGTCAATGGCAAGGATATGCACTACTGACGAGCTCTAATGAGAGCGAAACTCGAGTCTAGTGCTTCTTTTCGAAAGGGGCCGACTGGAAAGTCTATGGGAATGCGACAGCTGCGATCAATTGTGGGTGATGTTCAACTTGAAAACCATTTTCGAGTAAATTGGAGAACATAATAAGAGATAGTTCTGAAAGCTGCCTTCTGGATGAGCAAAATCGTAGAGAAGATTATCAAAGCAAATAAACGGACTTCAGTTTAACACACTCGGACGCACTATAAAATCACAAAACAAATGACTTGTGGTAAGTTCAAACTAACTCTTACGAAAATAGACGAATAGTGTTAGCGCATTTTACCTTCGCAATATTGGCTCTCTCCTTATTGATTAACGTGTTTTGAATTTGGGTTTCTGTCTGAGATCGAATTTTCTTTTTAATGTGGTGTTTTGGCGATTGCCTACGTTTGCATATTCGATCATTGTCAGCTGTAACTTTCATCAACACACTCGAACGGCGCTTCAGAACAGATGACTCGGACTTGGCTCGTGAAACTAGACGTACGCGTGAAAATGTATGCTGAACTGAACTATCTTCAGAGGACGACTCGGATGGCCCCCAGTATCCTCGACCCAATTGCTTTAAACTTATACAGCTTTTGACCGAATAACCAACACGGTTCGGAGAACGGCTGGCAACTGGACATTGACTAGAGTCCGAAACAATCGAGTCATTTTCCGGACCGTAACACGATACCCCAGTCAGCATAGATATTGCTCCGAGTGAAATGGCATCCGCAAGACTTTCAGGTATCTCATCATGAGCCAAAGGTTCGGAAGTCAGTTTGGAACCGGTCGAGGACAACTCCGCACCGAAAGTGTCCGCATTCATGTCTAGTTCTAGAGGGTGAGTATCCGAAGTGAGTAAACACGTTTCAGAATTGTCATCCGTAGGACCAATGACTGTAGAAGTTTGTGGGGGTCTTTCAGTGTCCATCTCCGCCTGAGTAAACAGGTTTGTTTAACAATGAGAGGTTTTTAGTAATAGAAGTTTCGAGGCCTTCAAAATAAAAGTATACGATAGAACTGAATTTTATACAGAAAATAAAGCTAAACGTATAAAACAATGAAGCTTAAACAGAAGCCAGCATCCGCAAGATATTTTTAGTTTTTTTAAAAAAAAATCCTAGTAGGATATTTAGACCGAGCCTGATAGCTTCCGTTAAGAATGGAAGAAATAACGGTCAATCAGCAGTTTTTAAGTTGGTTAAGCGCAAAAGGACCGGCAACAGTGAGACCTCGAACATTTACAATTAATGTGGTTGATCATAACAACCAACGTGCAGTGAAGATTCCTGGTTGAGGACAGATCGAAAGTTGATAGAAGCCTATCAACAATTAAAAAAATCGGAAACACACGGAGATAGTGAGTAGTAAGGAACGAATCTAAATCTAAAGTTCTAAATGTATAAGTTTTCGTGATTCTCAGGAAGCGTATATGACAAACCAAGCTGGTGTAGAAAGTTTCGCCTACTTCCCTGTAAATTAAACGATTAGGATGTAAAGCATTTTTACAATATGGGCGGTCCAACCTACACTCAGTACAAGACAAATACATCTGAACTAAGATAGAAAGGAATAGGAGTCGGACACCCAAAACGGAAACTAACACAACAATTTGTGTTAGATACGATGATGCTACACACGGAGTGGTGACCCTGGTAAGTTGAAAACAGACGCTGGCTCTCGATGGAAAACCACCTACAGTTAAGTGTACCTCTGACAATTTAAATACGTTTACGGTCGGAAAATAACAATAAAAGCGTCAAAGCTGTTATTACCTGTCCGTCACTTGTGTATTCTCGGGTTATGATATTAAACAGAAGTACTAAATACATCCCTGTGAACGAAGCATTTTATAATAATTTCGACATTAATTTCATCGAGACAGACTCATACACGGGGACGTGGAACCACGAGATCACGTGTGCAACACTTGAGTAATCCAGTACTATGGAGCACATCCCCAGTCGTTTTGCGGAGGCTGCTTCTCCGGAAGAACAATCGACGAATGTGGCAGATAATCGTAATTGTTGACAGTGTTTATTTTATGCCCAAGAACTGATCTAATATGAATTGGAAATTACTACTTTGCAAAAGTGATTGTCATATAATAAAGCATCTGAAATCCCCGTAAATATAATTATTGAAATTGGTAGCTGACAAAATCTGGTCAAGTTGTAAAGATCAGTTGAAAAAAACACCTCCAGAATTTTGACACTTTC
The DNA here is from genome assembly GCA_014220965.1 of Paragonimus kellicotti. Lineage (NCBI taxonomy): Eukaryota > Metazoa > Platyhelminthes > Trematoda > Plagiorchiida > Troglotrematidae > Paragonimus > Paragonimus kellicotti. The sequence goes on from LOND01001032.1 coordinate 26,100, forward strand.
CAACAAAGTTGAAGATACTAAGGAGCAGACAAAATCTGTGTTCAGCAGATGACCAGGCTCGACCACGTGTGCATCACCAGAAAGATGATGTGATTGTGTCAAATCTTCCGGCTCCGGTAAAAGAAATGAATCGGCAACGATCGGACCAGTATGCCTTGTCGGGTCTGGGAGACTAAACAAACAAAACACGTCGAGTTATGAATAAGTGTTGAATTGGAATAAATGATACAATAATTCAAATCTAACAAACAAATAGCAACATACTGTGTCCTTGTAATCCAAGTTGGTTGAGCGAGTTGCCAAAAATTAACATCAATAAAACCATGAAATGTCACTGGTTAAGAATGTGTCTCAGCACCAACAATAAGGTGCTCACGAAACTACATTTACCCAAGTAACCAAAACCGTCATTCAGAATCGTATTTTCTGCCTCTACGGTACAAAAAAATTGTTAAATCATGTGCGTTACTTTAGAAGAGACAATTGTAAAACTGTCTATTCTAAGTAAAGGAAAACTGTATGGTTTAAGGTGATCAGTACGAAGACGTTCCAACCAAATGGAACGTGAACAATTACACCCACGTTTGTCTATTCAGTCGATTCCGTATATTAAATATGCAAAACTGCGATAACCACGTGGTAAATCTGCCAGTATTATACGATTGTTATAACTTTTTCTGTTGGTAGGTAAACATTTTGGCCAGAAATAAGAGGTCAACAACATTTAAGCCCAAAGTAATCACAGTGATCATATAAATGAAGTCCTCAGAACAGCAAGAATGCATGAAGTGAGGGACGTTAACATTTCAGGTTCATCTCAACAACTGCTTGCTCGAAACAATTTGGTTATTTATGTCAGTGAATAGGACAATAAGGGTTGAACAGAAATTATTGGGAGGACAGGCTAACATGAAAATAAAATCAGTTACCATTGCAAATGTATGCGTACATTGTGGTTGACAGTTCTTGGGATACAATAAAATTGGATTCATCTTCGTGTATGCGAGATACCAACAGTGTTTCCGAATCTTCCGTGGTAATTTTGAACGGTTCCTCGTGATAACTCTCGTTCGCAAACGTGTTAACTGTCGATACCATTTCTTTCATCTGGTCCACGCCCGGTAGCTCTTGAATCACAGCTCTCGTACAATCAAACAAATCGACTGCGCTGTTCACTACACTTTCTGTGGATGGTTCACCATGCATCGACTGACGGTCTGATAACTCAACCGATTCTGGTTTCCCAGTCAGTTGTGGAGATGAAATAGCGATGAACGTGCTCAGGGGAAACTGGAAAAGGGAAATTTACAAATTTCATTGACTATGATTTATGGTAACTGAAACCACTGGATTAAGATGTTCATCAATAAGGACACAGAGGCATACTTATCAAGATGTATACAAGTTCACATATCGTCATCACTCGCGCACACAATATATACAGAATAGATAGTGTGGGCTCCGGACATACTAAAAACAAAACGAAACGAAGGGAGAAATTGGCTTGATCCAAGTTTTTCTCTCGCCAAAGTCAAAGGAATGCCGAAAAGTGAAAATAATGGAATATAAATGATCAATATGAGATCGACGCATAATCCTGACAAGCAGGGCCTGATCACTTAGATGATCGATAACAAATTTGTGTGCTACTACCAGCTGGTTATCATTACACACTCCAATGGTCTATGTGAACCTTAGAGTTGCTGTGGTAAAAACCCACATCACCGGAGTCATTCACTACTGTACTAACGCCTCTGCACGTGGACCTTGTAACCATCTGTTGTTAACGCTGTCTATTCCTTATTCTTTTCCTTGGCTTCTGCGTTTCCTTTTGCTGGCAAACTGAAATCCATCAGCCGTCTGTGGATGGTCGGCAAACGAGGAAGCATCCATCATAACCCTTAAGGGGGCTGAGTGAGGTATTTACAGAAAGCTGAGCAGCCACCTCGATTGTGTCAGGTCTCATCAACAACATGCACGCCGGAAAATCGAACCCAAAACTCGGGGATTAGCGTCAAATTTTAGTTTGGAGCACGGCAACCAGAGTTACAGGGAGGTTTGATAATTGTTCTCCTTAGCTGCCAAGCTCCCTTTCCTCAGGGGATGTGGTGAACGCTTGTCTAGTTGCAGACTGACCCCAGACGGCTGATCGATTTTGACCTATGAGAAAAAGGAATGTAACATTTCATAAAAACAATTCAGATGCTCTTCTGCAATCCGGGTGACAGCGACCCGGTGGTCGAGTGGATAAGTGTCTAGACTATAATATTACACTTGTTTATGGGTCGGAGGTTCGATTCTCCATCATTTGGATGGCTAGTTGGAGCTTGGTGTGATGCGGTCACTTGCCATCTATTAGTACTCCATGAATTAATGTGAACGCAATTAGTTAAAGTCGATCAGCATGAGGTTAAACGGAGAACAGATAGAGCAAATGCAGTATCAGTTTTACACGATAGTATGTGAAAATGAAAAATTAGAATTCTAACTTTCTAGATTAAGTGGTTCGAAAGTTTATATAGGAAAGAAAAAAAGTACTGTTCGTATATTCTTCCCGTTTTGTTGACCATGAGAGTATTCGTGTTGAAAGTGAATGTGGATTAAAAAAAGTGAATAAAAGTGAATGAATAAAAATACGAAAAAAAATAGTAAGGTGAAGTAACAACCCAAAGAATGTGTACAACTGCTGACCAATGGGAGTGGCTTGAGATGTAACTCGTATTACAGTAGATGCAAACGTATATGCTGATTGAATAAAGTGTTTACACTGACGATCTCTACAGCCGTAATCAGAAAGTTGGGAAACACGTGTCAATTAGTGTGGGTTGTAAATGTGAAAAATGTTTCATCTAGTTTCAGTGAAGGTAGTCACAATTCTTCACCATCGAATACTGAGAAAAGGTCAGCACACGGATGGCTCGAAATGTGGAGGCTGTGAATGAAGACTTCATCCACTCTTATTTGTTCGAAAGGAACTGATAATTGGTCTAAAGTCTGTGGGTTCCCTTGATGACGGCTTTCCACGACTCCATTAGTATAACAGTGATCGGTCTTTGAATATTAAAAAGTGCGACTCGTCGATAGGTTTGTATCTGTGTACGCGTATCAGCGGGCCGGACACAGAGAGTGCTTTGATGTGGAAGGTTTTACTCGTAAAATTCAAGAGGGTATCCAAGAAAGTTGCAATAAATTTGGTATCGTAGTTTGTGGATTCAATGAGTACCGCCTTTCTACATGTTACCAACAATGTTACAAAACAAATAACACGAAAAAAGGGAGACATTCATCAACGAGGAGCAAGATCTAATCAAACTCCCGTGAATGGGTCGTGACATGGTGGAACTGCGTGCAGACCACGGTATATTTTAAAGTATCAATAAACCAAACAAGGCATCCTAACAAAATAACTACGTCGAATAAACAGAAACAAAATCTAATGTTCCGTTCAAAAGTTTTCGTCTCAAGAATGAGTAAGAAGGAAAACGGTCAAGTCTATGAAGCAAGAGTTGCGTAGATAATCATGGTTTACGCCTCAGGCTTTTGTGGGAGAATAGACGTTAAAGGACAGATTCAGAAATCTTGATTTTTAGGTGGAATGGAAGCAGTCGAATATTTTTTAGTTTTTCAAATCAACTAGTTTCTCTCGGGAATTTTGACACAACAGATAAAAGGCGCAAATCGTGTGATGTTTTCCTGACCAACACATTTCGTAAACTCTGAAAACTCATGTACAAATAGCCAGAATATGACGTGATCGTAAACGCAGTGGGAGATAAATAAGTTCATGACGCGCAGATGGGTGTTTATTGACTATACTTCATTGCCGCTCGATCCTGAGTGAGCACAGCAACTGGGGCGTCAACGCAAACTGTCTATGAACAAATGAAGAGTCGTAATCTAAATTGATAACGTCTTTCGGAATTACAGAATGCGCTTCTTTCGGGTGCGGAACAGAACAATGAATACACTGCTGGCTTCCACCTTGAGACCTGTCTCAGGTATATGCCCAACAATGGAAGAGGATAGATTCGAGCGGTTCGAGGCAGATACTGTAGTCCGGATGGCTAGTTGGGTTTGCATGCACCTTTTAAGATGGTCACTGATTGGAGTACCATCCAGTCGGTTAGTTCTCCAATGTATCGCTTACAGTAACTACGTTAAAAACTGGTTCCTCCACCGGTAGTTGCACTGTTTGCCACATTACAGGAAGGTGAGTAGTGGAGTAGATTTTTAAAATGACGTGCCTCAGTTGCCTCGCAAACTCATCGAGTGTAAACGACACTTATAAAAAACCCTCACTTTAGCACTGCCGTTAAAGAACGTTTTTGATTTACCTTCCGTTTCTCTTGATAAACGACCGTGGATAATCTTTCTATTTTTAAGTGAAATAAACGGAATCAATATCTTCTTGTAACTAATCACCATTGCATACTTTCTAGTTAGCAAAAATAAGGTGCGTACCCGACTCTTATATGTTTTTGTCAAAGGCTGTTGACTCCCTGCAGACTAACCGTGCAATCGAGCCGTTGTCTCTGCATGCTTCTCTCCTACTGTGAGTTTAATGGTTGGCTGTACCGAGTCCGGCGCTTCAAACAACCGTATTGCCTCCTGTGTGCTCTCAGCGGTGGTCAGTGTCATCTATATATCTTTTATATAGCAGAGTATTTTTTATATAATGGGCGACCTTTCTTTTAACGAAAGTCATGAAAAAGATTGCGAGAATAGGGCTCAACGGACAACCCATAGAGACTTCATCAACGCTTCCAGTGCACCAGAGAAAAACGTATCCCGTAATTAGGCGAATCGGTCCCTGGTTATGTGTCCATCAGCATGAAACACTGCCCTCGTGATGAACTTGAATAATGTAAACAATTTTCGCGAGGAAGTACTTACGGCTGCCACATATCTTCGCATTCAGTTGTTAGACTGCTAAAACTGCAGGCTATACAGGAAAGTGGCTTTGGATAATTCAACAACTGAGCAATCACGCAAGAAACAGGGGTTTTGCTCACCAGTGAAATAACAGGTCTGTCGTTCACTCCATCTAGCACACAGGATGGTTTGCACTTCAAAATCAAAGCAGATTCAACGAAACACAGTGAACGTGCGTGCTTCTCCCGGTCGATCACAGAAAAGGAACCCAACTGGGTCGTGTGCCCAATGCCTAGCACTTGCAACAGTTATTTGCAACCGATTGTCGTCTGTCACAGAAAAGTGATGGTCTCGATGACAAGGAACACGTATTCCACGATGACCTCCTCAAAGCTGGGAAAGATCTAAAAAGATTACGATTTGTACCGGAACGTACGGTGGACGCGTCCACGACAACATTTTGTTGGAAACGCAGTCTGTTACAGCTTGAAGATATAGTTTGTTCACTAATCGTAAGGATAATTCTAAGTGGACACTGCCCCTTAACCCATTATATAGCCAACGCCACATCAGTTGATAGTACTATTCTGGGGGGCAGTCACATGGTTGTTATTCCAAAAGTCTCAGATAGATGTGATTACCTTGGGATGACATTGAGAATATCAGCTCTTTGTGACTGGGACTGTATAAATCATGGTTTGCTACAATTATCCTTAAACCCAAAAGCTCCAAATAGGCATGTCAGCAGTCGGACCTACTGCCGTATTTTAGATGCCTCCTCAATCGCGATATCGATTGTTTGACTAAAGTGTACTTGTGTTAAACTGTTCTTTGTCGTTCCATGTCCACTCGCTCAAATATTCAGTCCGCTTATTTTGTCTGACTTGATAATTAGGTTAGTATGGTTGAATTGTGTCCTGCTTATTGTTCACAGAGAAAATATACACTAACAATCAACCTTAGTTGATCAGTTATCTGTCTACTTATTACCATACAGAAGTGAAGCGTCTGTAGGACGTTACGTCGTGAACTTATAAAGGACTCGATTTATCATCGTTATAAACCAAACTGATACGTTCAGGTGGGTTCGAAAAACCAAACTACCTTGATGACTTCAAGGTATGAACGTGTAGGTGACGGTAACTGAGCCTACAGAAGAACACGCATAGGAAAACATTTAGCAAGCATTTCAATCATACACAGAACGTCCGCCAGTGTTTCATACAGTTAGTTGTAATCTATTTTTAAAAGTATTTCACGTGTAATCTTCTCATTATATCTTAACCCGCTAAACCAGACATATAACGTATAAAACGAACGCTGAACACCTACATCGGGAACGTCACGTGAAAGTTAACAGACAGCATGAGTTAAACGATAGCATTTCGGTGACTTTAGTTGCATAACGAGCAACGTTAGCAAAAGTGTCTCCAAAGTGAACCGCAACTCGGCTAAATGCAATCAGGTCGCAGCGGATGAAAAACGATCAACTATGAAACGACAAATTTTCAATTCCGTTTAGATCGACTGATATTAAAAGCGTTCATTACCATAAGATACAGAAGCACGATTCAAAGTATTGTAAGAATGGAACTACAGATCCAGGAGTTTATGTTTTAGTCAGGATCAGTTGAAAATTCATACACATGTCACAGTAGTTCTTAGCGTTTAAGTGCTTGCTTTAGATCTGTAATGCTTGAAAACAGATGTCATTTTCACACCTGTTTTTTAATCGTTTTTCTCCAATGACGTCGATTGCCACGCAAATGTTTAAAAACACACCAAAGAACGTAAAACTGGATGCAACCCACATTTCCACTGCTTCTTTAGCGGTGCTGGTCACGTTGAACTAATGTTTACAGTATGGTTAACCACTTCGAAAATCTCATATTAGCTAATGTTGGGTGTTTTCACACACAGTAACTACCGTCGCGTGCCGTCGCAAGCGGTTCGGAATTTTATAACCCAAATATGCAGTTTATTAGTATTGGGTATATATGTTGAATATTATTTGGACTAAGTTCTGTAGTTTCCTGTTTTCTTCTGTTCACTCGGTAGATATTTCGAAAGTTAACTGTTTAACGGTCAAGGTCTACCGCATACTTTATACGATCAATCACTCGTAGCCTCAAACAAGCGTCCTTGGCTCTTGAACGATCGTCTTTGACATTAAAATGAAACCTTGTCTTTTAAGCTGAACAAACATTGTAATTGTCTCTACATAGTTACTGATACAAAGCTCACTCTGTAGAGCATAAACACCGATAGACGGACAGTCAAAGCCAGTTCCCATTATCTTTTAGTGAATCAAGCGGTCAATAAAAAATACCTAGAGTAGACAACGAAATGAGCAATCAAAAACCAATTAGAGCATAAGACTCCGAGCAGATGAGGTTTCAAATTTACGTCAACGTGTTTTAAGGAACATCGACGCCATTAAGACTGATTCAATACTGCCCATCAAAAAACATTAGGGTCACACTGTTTGACAGTGACTGGTGCGCAATTCGACCGTTGTATGACATGAAAGTTATTCCTTGAAGTCTTGAAATTGAAATGATGAATCAACAACAGAAAATCCTTGTTCTTTTGGATACTCGAACAACTTAGTGACAGTGTGGTGGATTATCAAGCAATTACGAAGAAGTGCACTTTGGAACTTTAAGAATAAACCATAACATTCGTAATGTAATTGATAACCATTTATGGCTTCCTTTTAAACGTCATCTGTATCTAATATGTTTTCTCAAGTTAATTAACCTAAATCATAATGGCCTGACGTTCTTCAGTAAAGTGAGGAGAGTAGGACACAAAAAATGTACCTTAAATTAACGACCACCGTTGTATCTGTATCCAAATTTACCTGAAAATACTGAGCACAACGTCTACGTTGGTTAGTTCAGCTTTATGATTTTTGCTAATTTCCGACCCACAAGTAAATTGAAAACTAACCAAACGGAGCAATAAATTCAGTGAAAAAAAA
>LOND01001032.1:34054-49365 GCA_014220965.1 Paragonimus kellicotti
TTGACAGTGACTGGCGCGCAATTCGACCGTTGTATGACATGAAAGTTATTCCTTGAAGTCTTGAAATTGAAATGATGAATCAACAACAGAAAATCCTTGTTCTTTTGGATACTCGAACAACTTAGTGACAGTGTGGTGGATTATCAAGCAGGAGGTGAGAGTATTCCAACACTTGGCGGAATACCTCAACGCGAGAGGAGGTCCGTCCAAAAGTCCATAGCGAGCAGATCGGGGACAACGTGGGCGACCGGATGAGTCATCGCTCGACTGGATCGGACCAACGGGCGAGGCACGGCAGGCAAAATAAGATGGATGACCTGATCGGGGGCGCCGTTATTCCAACACTCAAGGGAATATCTCGACACGGTCGCGGAATACGGTCAAAACCCACAGTGGATAGATTGCGGACAACACGAGCGACCGGACGAGCTATCGCTCAACAGGATCGGATTAACGGGCGAGGAGTGGCAGGCGGAAAACCCCCGGTAGAAGGCGCCGATCACACACGTAAACCGGGCAGAAGTGCACACGACGCGTGAACGGAAACCTGGACGTGTTGTGGACTGGAATGATGACTCATAAACGCGAGCGCATGCGTAGCGTGGTAACTATCGTGTTGGACAATAAAGATTGTGCTTTATTGGACGCCTTTTCGCTACAATATGTTGATTTGAAAGTTTTGTTCCCATCATCAAACACGCTGGCCGACTTTCAAACTTCGAATGCAAGGATAGGCGGAGTAACCAAGTGTGAAACTCAACGGACAACCACTTCTGCTGTCTGCCTTTCAATAGGTGGAAATCAAACATTTTGTATGACAGGCATTTTACGTTAATACTTTATACACTAGGTTAGACTATCCTGATAGACAGCGCCTTAGTTGACTTTCAACAAACACCTCAGCAATTACAGAATCCAAGTGATTTCACAATCTGATCATGAAAAATGATCAGGACAGCTAATGGCAAAGATTGCATCGAAAATGAAGAGACATTGAACTCTAAAAGCGAAGGAGGAGTTGAATTTATTGAGAAGAGATCGAACTGTTAGACTGGAGTTCATTTCAACAAAAATCTGTAGCAATTTGTGTTGAAGTTAGATTCGGGAATCGTTCCAGAAATAAGAGCTGTCTGGCGGGTGCAATAGTGAAAGCAGCTAAGTTTGAATAATTGACCATAAACCTGTTTTTCAATAATAAAACGATTGTTGGTTCTTGTTTTGTACAAAACAGATGAGCAAACTGATGTGTTGCAGTCTTCGTTTAGCACGGGTCACCTAGTAAAGTGGCCCCTCAACTGAGCACATAACTCCCGAGAACGAATTGGAAAGAAGACGAAGGACTTACGATTCAACACCTACACTCCAGCAAACTTCACAAGAGTTCTACAGATTAGCAGAAGTCCGGAAACTTTGGTATATTTCAAATAGAATATCACCCACATTTAATTACAGCCTTCGCATTCAAATAAGCCCCACGGCCAGCCCACTTTGAAAGTGAGGTAGCCGAAAGGTTTAGCTGAATGCGAAGACTGCGATCAAATGTAGGTAGTGTGTAATTTGAGGTTATATTATTGTTTTCGGCAAACGGTTTACATATACACTACGTCCATGGACGCCACACCCCAAACGGTAAGGTAACCATACACCATACGTTTACAACACAAAAACACTAGCTGCAACTATAGACAGCCAATAAACTACGTCAGAATTCGCAAAATTACTCCAGCAACAACCAACATGGTACGACCCAATCGCGATCATATCAGCCCCACCATGTAACAAAAACATTCGGACTTTAACCTCCGAGTAGTCTGTGATTGGAGACTTTTTGTCTGCCGAAAACGTAACTGCAAAACTACTGGGACTTTACTACAGCACGAAAGTATGCAACCACCATCGTTTGTCGTTCTTGGTTGAAGAACTAAGTCAACTAAATCCTATATGATAGACGTAAAAAATCTAAGAAACTTGTGATAATCTTGTGAGTCTCAACGGGTCGCTTAACACGGCTTGTTGTCCTAGACGACCTAACGATAGAACACAAGCGTCATCGTCTAGACTCTCGTCAGAAAATAGCGATCGTTCGTGCGTTTGTTCCTGAGGGCTTGTTAGCTGATGAACAGAATTTGTCATTCCATTCGAGAAAATCGGAATAGGTTTGTCTTCAGAGTCCAGTGAGCATGAGGAGGATTGTGTTCGACAGAGGGTGCTTCTGTGGTAAACTGAAATGTTTGAGATACAACGATAAGCAAACGAGTGATAACTGTTTTTTTGTTCAAAATGGAGAGATATTCTAGCATGGTGACGAGTTAATCCTCCGCAATTTAGCACGAAGAAAATAAAGTTGACAAAATGGACGAGTTACTGAACTTCAAGTTGATGAGGGTCAAGAATTGTTCCAAAAAGCAACGTTATTAAGGTCTGTGATCAACTGATACCAATAGACATTTTGAAGGGGCACTTCAGCTGATCGGAATATGGTAGCGTTTGTGTTACGATCGGTTCGAAGATGTTGAATGCTAAGTTGCTTTGGAGCAACCACTGCGGAGAATTCCAACGGGGATTGCAAATTAGAGGACAAAAGAACTGAGAATATAAAACTTTAACAACAGAAAAGTATTTGACTTGTACATCAATCGAAATTAGATAGAACTATTTAAGTGTTGAAAACGTTTGTCCACTTTTGCGACATCATGTCACTAAAGAGAAGATTGAAAACAATAACAGTATATCGTAACCGTGCAGAAAGATCCAGAGGTAAGATTACATAGGTGAAAGGTATTTTGTTTTCTTGATCTGGCAAAAAGTGATGGCGAGCATGGAATCAGTGTTTAAAAAATGAAAGACTATGAAACTGTTTTATGTGGGACACTGGTGATGCATACCAAAAAGAGTCTTGAAGAATTGGAAAGAAAATCTGTTTAGAATTTTTGAAACAATCGTGGTAATTTTCTTTTAAGGTGCACAACTAACACGAATCGCTATATTTTAAACAGGACTTTCTCCAAAGAAAGAATCAGACCAACGATTTGAACAAGGTGACTGGAGCAGAAAGTCAGCAAAACTAAAAACAATTTAGAACATGGTTTCGCTTCAACAATGGTGGATCGTTTGGTTAGTTTTGGCGGCCCATGTACTTTGAGAACGAAACGAGCCCCTAATGATGGCCGTTTATGAGACCCACAATAGATAGCAACACTGCTATTGACAGAAGGGACAGATTAACTGTGATAAAACAGATTGATTGGCTAAACTTGTCAAGTTTTGATACGCCAGCAAGTATTACCAATTCAACAAACAGTCCATACTCAAAAGCAACACAGAACAATCGCAAATTAATCCAAACAGCAGCGTGGGACGTCAAACCAGAATTGTGACAAAACTGGTTGGGGTATGCAGGATAATACATTGTGTTATCCTTCGTATATAGCAGACATCTTAAGATGAGTGGGTCCAGGAGGTAGTTTGCTCATCAGTCAACCACAAAACTTTGCGGGATAAAAACAGAAGTTTTGCAAGTACCACTTAATAGTCAAGACCAAATCGATAGGGGGGTATTTTCTTATTTTTGAAATATTCACTTGAAAACAGAATCACTCGTACAGATAAACTTTCAAATTTGGCTTCATCTCAGACACCGTTATACACAATGACTGAAATGATCAGTTGGCGGATTGTAGACCCTCAGTGTTGGTGCAGTTGTTTGNCGTAGTGTGGGAACTATCGCGTTGGTCAATAAAGATTGTGCTTTATTGAACGCCTTTTCGCTACAACAGGTTTGATTCTGAAAGTTTTGTTCCCATCATCAAACACGCTGGCCGACTTTCAAACTTCGAATGCAAGGATAGGCGGAGTAACCAAGTGTGAAACTCAACGGACAACCACTTCTGCTGTCTGCCTTTCAATAGGTTGGAAATCAAACATTTTGTATGACAGGCATTTTACGTTAATACTTTATACACTAGGTTAGACTATCCTGATAGACAGCGCCTTAGTTGACTTTCAACAAACACCTCAGCAATTACAGAATCCAAGTGATTTCACAATCTGATCATGAAAAATGATCAGGACAGCTAATGGCAAAGATTGCATCGAAAATGAAGAGACATTGAACTCTAAAAGCGAAGGAGGAGTTGAATTTATTGAGAAGAGATCGAACTGTTAGACTGGAGTTCATTTCAACAAAAATCTGTAGCAATTTGTGTTGAAGTTAGATTCGGGAATCGTTCCAGAAATAAGAGCTGTCTGGCGGGTGCAATAGTGAAAGCAACTAAGTTTGAATAATTGACCATAAACCTGTTTTTCAATAATAAAACGATTGTTGGTTCTTGTTTTGTACAAAACAGATGAGCAAACTGATGTGTTGCAGTCTTCGTTTAGCACGGGTCACCTAGTAAAGTGGCCCCTCAACTGAGCACATAACTCCCGAGAACGAATTGGAAAGAAGACGAAGGACTTACGATTCAACACCTACACTCCAGCAAACTTCACAAGAGTTCTACAGATTAGCAGAAGTCCGGAAACTTTGGTATATTTCAAATAGAATATCACCCACATTTAATTACAGCCTTCGCATTCAAATAAGCCCCACGGCCAGCCCACTTTGAAAGTGAGGTAGCCGAAAGGTTTAGCTGAATGCGAAGACTGCGATCAAATGTAGGTAGTGTGTAATTTGAGGTTATATTATTGTTTTCGGCAAACGGTTTACATACACACTACGTTGCAGAGCACAATATCAGGTGTTAAAATTCTTTTTCTCAGCACAAAATGGACTGACACATTCTGATTGCGATTATTTTCATGTATCGTAACAAACATTCGGACTTTAACCTCCGAGTTAGTCTTGTGATTGAGACTTTTTGTCTGCCGAAAACGTAACTGCAAAACTACTGGGACTTTACTACAGCACGAAAGTATGCAACCACCATCGTTTGTCGTTCTTGGTTGAAGAACTAAGTCAACTAAATCCTATCATGAGACGTAAAAAAATCTAAGGAAACTTGTGTAACTTGTGAGTCTCAACGGGGTCGCTTACCGGTCTTGGTTGTCCTAGACGACCTAACGATAGAACACAAGCGTCATCGTCTAGACTCTCGTCAGAAAATAGCGATCGTTCGTGCGTTTGTTCCTGAGGGCTTGTTAGCTGATGAACAGAATTTGTCATTCCATTCGAGAAAATCGGAATAGGTTTGTCTTCAGAGTCCAGTGAGCATGAGGAGGATTGTGTTCGACAGAGGGTGCTTCTGTGGTAAACTGAAATGTTTGAGATACAACGATAAGCAAACGAGTGATAACTGTTTTTTTGTTCAAAATGGAGAGATATATTCTAGCATGGTGACGAGTTAATCCTCCGCAATTTAGCACGAAGAAAATAAAGTTGACAAAATGGACGAGTTACTGAACTTCAAGTTGATGAGGGTCAAGAATTGTTCCAAAAAGCAACGTTATTAAGGTCTGTGATCAACTGATACCAATAGACATTTTGAAGGGGCACTTCAGCTGATCGGAATATGGTAGCGTTTGTGTTACGATCGGTTCGAAGATGTTGAATGCTAAGTTGCTTTGGAGCAACCACTGCGGAATTACGGGGATTGCAATTAGACAAAACTGGTAAAACTTTATCATCAGCAGAGTTTTGAAGAGTACAACGTAAAATTAGAAACCCACGCTCATTTTAACAACCAAATGTTCCGACTGGTGACGTTATAATCCATAAGTAACTAATATGAGTAACAAACAAGTTTATACCTAAATAGCCTAGGCCAGTTAAATATATCAAGATCGGTTGGAGAGACACGCTGGCCAATCGATGGGCACTGAACTGATAACAAGAAACCAAACATTTCTGAGAACCACAGTACCTGTAATTTGTGAGAAATAATGAAAGTTGGGGAGAGCAAAAATTCAACCAACTGTGTGAAATCAAAAAAAGCAGAATGCAAAAAAAAATCATCCTTTTAACCTGGATTAACACCATTTTGAGAGAAAGATTTCCGGCTGAAAGCATCTGTGTCAATAGTGTCGTGTTTATTTAAGTTTGGCCTATCTGGAAACGTCATATCATCGGATAAATTAGCGTTATTGTTGCAGATGATCGGTTGCTTTGTACGCGGCGTTGTAGACCAATGTGGATTGGGCTCAATTTGTCTCGGGACGAACGAATGCGAAGTTAGTTTCCTTCGGACATGATCTGCTTGGCTGATCGAAGGAGTACTGATAGCATGACCGTTGCTACAGTGCAAAAAAATTAAATTCAGATAGTCAAAATTTCCCAAAAACACACCAGGGCGAGAGTGCGGATGTTAAGTATATACGATAGTAATGCATGCATAATCACAGTCTGATATCGTGCACATTTGAATCTTGTTGCTGTATCGAAGAAGTGCACTTTGGAACTTTAAGAATAAACCATAACATTCGTAATGTAATTGATAACCATTTATGGCTTCCTTTTAAACGTCATCTGTATCTAATATGTTTTCTCAAGTTAATTAACCTAAATCATAATGGCCTGACGTTCTTCAGTAAAGTGAGGAGAGTAGGACACAAAAAATGTACCTTAAATTAACGACCACCGTTGTATCTGTATCCAAATTTACCTGAAAATACTGAGCACAACGTCTACGTTGGTTAGTTCAGCTTTATGATTTTTGCTAATTTCCGACCCACAAGTAAATTGAAAACTAACCAAACGGAGCAATAAATTCAGTGAAAAAAAAACAGAAAAGTATTTGACTTGTACATCAATCGAAATTAGATAGAACTATTTAAGTGTTGAAAACGTTTGTCCACTTTTGCGACATCATGTCACTAAAGAGAAGATTGAAAACAATAACAGTATATCGTAACCGTGCAGAAAGATCCAGAGGTAAGATTACATAGGTGAAAGGTATTTTGTTTTCTTGATCTGGCAAAAAGTGATGGCGAGCATGGAATCAGTGTTTAAGAAATGAAAGACTATGAAACTGTTTTATGTGGGACACTGGTGATGCATACCGAAAAGAGTCTTGAAGAATTGGAAAGAAAATCTGTTTAGAATTTTTGAAACAATCGTGGTAATTTTCTTTTAAGGTGCACAACTAACACGAATCGCTATATTTTAAACAGGACTTTCTCCAAAGAAAGAATCAGACCAACGATTTGGACAAGGTGACTGGAGCAGAAAGTCAGCAAAACTAAAAACAATTTAGAACATGGTTTCGCTTCAACAATGGTGGATCGTTTGGTTAGTTTTGGCGGCCCATGTACTTTGAGAACGAAACGAGCCCCTAATGATGGCCGTTTATGAGACCCACAATAGATAGCAACACTGCTATTGACAGAAGGGACAGATTAACTGTGATAAAACAGATTGATTGGCTAAACCTTGTCAAGTTTTGATACGCCAGCAAGTATTACCAATTCAACAAACAGTCCATACTCAAAAGCAACACAGAACAATCGCAAATTAATCCAAACAGCAGCGTGGGACGTCAAACCAGAATTGTGACAAAACTGGTTGGGGTATGCAGGATAATACATTGTGTTATCCTTCGTATATAGCAGACATCTTAAGATGAGTGGGTCCAGGAGGTAGTTTGCTCATCAGTCAACCACAAAACTTTGCGGGATAAAAACAGAAGTTTTGCAAGTACCACTTAATAGTCAAGACCAAATCGATAGCGAGGGTATTTTCTTATTTTTGAAATATTCACTTGAAAACAGAATCACTCGTACAGATAAACTTTCAAATTTGGCTTCATCTCAGACACCGTTATACACAATGACTGAAATGATCAGTTGGCGGATTGTAGACCCTCAGTGTTGGTGCAGTTGTTTGGAAAAGGTGGAAACGTATGAGAACGCTGAGGTCAAATTTTGAGACGTCCATAAGTTGCAAATTATTTCGGTATTTTGACCACATAAATAAACACCTCTAAGAAAGAAATAGCCGAGTTAAACTCTAACCGCCTACACATTCTGGTGATATTGAAAAATACGTGATTTTTATAAAAATAAACACAGTGAAGAGTGAGAAGCTTACTTTTGAATTACTTGTGTTAACATTATTAGGTCGGAACAAACATTTTTAGACATGATGTTGCAGATGTTTGGATGCCACGTGCGCATGTGTGAACTTCAGTTTTCACCACACAGTGGAATAACTCAAGTTTGATACTTTCCATTATTCATACAACCATAAGGCAATAGAACACTCAAAGTTATGATGAGCAGTACATAGTATCTATGATAGTAGAGATGATCGATTATTCGCCGAGTTGCAAACGCTTTATCACCAAACAAGTCAACGACTTCAATGCGTTGGGGTTTGAGCATGTATGACTGAGCGCCGTCGCTCAGAGACATATGCCCAAGCTTCCACAGTCTAGTGATGCCACCTCATTTGGTTTCAAAGCGTTTGCAGTTTAAGCGCCGACTAGGCAGATAACCAAGTCACCAAATCAGGCACTGTCAACAACACAATACAGTGGATTGGACTCCTCACATTTTGCCTTGACCAAAACTGGAACTGTGATAGCTGTGTTCTCCTGCCGCATACCAAGCGATTTTAGGCTATTCATATTTAATGACAGAAAAGGGATTCGAATGTTAAAACATAAACTAACATCTTATATCTTCAAATAACCTGTTTACACACGTATGTAAGTAGTACTGAAAGCTAGTAAATCAACAAGCAATTATGTCAAAAACGGATGTCTTACCGGGATAAATCCCAATTGTGTTTTCGGCAGAATGTTGGAGTGCTTGGGCCTGTGTCGTTAGGTGAAGGAGGCAGCAAGGAGGTGAACGAAAGTCGCAACAATTGAAAATGCTCTGCGGTTGCAGTGGACGAGCGAGACAACAGGCGGGTGACACCTGGCGGTCTGGAAGGGGCGGAACCCTTTCGAGTCGGGTATGGGTTATCTGGTAGAGCCCAACTCGACTTTAAAGTTGAAGAACTAAAAATAAAAGGTAATCCGTCGACGGAAACATAAAATTTTATTCACACAATGGGCTGATCAAACAAAACATAAGGGCGAATTTGTGGCTCCAATGACAGGCATCCGATCGCTTCACATGAAAACTCCGATTTCACGGGAATTTCAGCACGACTAAGTGAAGACAACATTATTAATACATGGAATTTATTAAATAATCAGAAGTTAGTTTAGCTGCTGCAAATCTCAAGACAAAATTGCTGTTAGAATCAACAATCCCTCCATATATGCCTTTAACCGAGTGAAGAGAACTGAATTCGGAGGGCTGTCCTGCCAAAAGGCATTTGCCCGATATGACTGAGGAACATACTGAAGGTCAGCAATCAAACGTCATATCCATAAGGCATACATTTTTATATTCTACCGGAAACCTTCACTCACGTTCGATGAGGATGGACGTAAGGTTAACACTTCTAAGTGGGCAGTAGAAATCAGAAATCGTAAGTTTTGATCTTACAGCCAACATCACGAAATTCCGATAGAGTTGAATTAGACAATGACTGCTGCTACGTACAACCATTAGTTCCGGATTTTCAACCAGAACATAACTGGCAATTTTTAGAACTCATGAGTAGTCGGGGATTAGGTTGATTCAAAAGTTAACATCATCATTTGATCGCAGACTTTCCAGTCGGCCCCTTTCGAAAAGAAGCACTAGACTCGAGTTTCGCTCTCATTAGAGCTCGTCAGTAGTGCATATCCTTGCCACTGCCGGGACTAGAACTCCGGCCACGCTTTCATGAGGCAACCGTGTTTACCACTGCGCCATTGACCTCACATTAGGCACGACCGAATTATCATATGTGAACGCTCAACCACTTTCGCTTGTGAGTAATGATCAGGTTGCCCGATCGTCTCGAGAGGAGACAGTTACTGTCTGTTAACTCCAATCGATAACCCCGCGATTAGGACTTCCTAGGCAGGTCGAAATCTCCGATCTCATTAAACCTGCTAGGCGATATTTTAGATTACTGATGAGTAGTCGGGGATTTGGTTAATTTCAAGTTGAACATCACCCACAATTGATCGCAGCTGTCGCATTCCCATAGACTTTCCAGTCGGCCCCTTTCGAAAAGAAGCACTAGACTCGAGTTTCGCTCTCATTAGAGCTCGTCAGTAGTGCATATCCTTGCCACGCCCGGGACTAGAACTCCGGCAACATAAGCTAAGACAACCGATACACGGTTCGTTGTCCCAAGTCACATGTTTTCGATAGTTATAATGAAGACAACATACTGGTTGGAGTCTCTAGTGAACATAAGGAAGTTCGAAAAAAGCCGGTCAAGTTCCACTCTTTCATCGTGTGAGATAAGAGATTCACATCGGTTGATGTATTAGCTTCGATGTATAAATATCAAACTAGTTGCCACAGACGCATCGAATAGGTTCTGAGTCGCCTACTCGTCCATCTGAGTCGACCATCTGTGACATCAAACAAACACATAGACAGGCTTAATGCATAGAGGAAGACATTCGCTGACAGTTAAGCAAAGTCTGCATGTGTCACGCTTCAATAAAATCTTATATCACATACACAAGTGACGGAAACGGCAGGAAACTTCAACTTAAATATATAATGTGCATCAGTCGTCCACAAATTAAGATAACGCATTTTAAATAAAAGAATGATGAACAGTCTGAAAATATCCCGGCTAAATAACAGAACAAGCTAGCTTGTAATGAACCGCACCTCTAAGAATCATCAAGCATATATGAGTAGACAGGCAAAAATAATTCGATAAAAAATATTAAACTCACTGAGAACTGTGAGAATCACTCAGGTAATCAGAGTGCGGATTGGGAGTTGATTTGGTTATTCTGCATCGGACAAGGTGTGAAGGAAAATAAACAAACCATTACGAAAAAATGGTTATAGCATGCTCAAAACCAGTTATATCTACAAGTTCATGAGACAGTGAAATAGGTGACACTGACAAAATGTGCGTAATGACGGGCGGAAACGGAAGTACGGCGGCTTGTGGATAAACTTTTTAATAAGGCTTGATATCGAAAAGGCCGGTGGAGGTATCGCTTGACATGTAAAAATGGGCTGGACAAAATTTGATATATATATATATATATATATATATATATATATATATATATATCCAGCGTATCATTCCGGTGTACATTTCGAGTTTCTGAATCCGACTGCATGCGAGTTGAGAAGCCAACTAATGATTGTTGAGCCAAAGACACACCGATAAGCAACGTCCGTTCCGCTTTCTAGAACATGAAATTCGTAACCGTTCGGGTGCCTGTTTATCCTTCTTTGATGCAAAGTTTATCAATCAGGTCGACAGTTTGTTTAAGAAAACGTGCGCCACCTGGTTATGATAATAGTGATGTGTATGGAGAAGGCAAAGATTATAGGGTCACAAAAAACGGACTCCAATGTTTACGATAGAACAACGTGCGATGTGTAGGAGTGATCGTCAGGAAGAAGGCTCTGCGTAAAAGACCACGGTTGATGGTAAACTGTGCATTCCGAAGCATAGACAAAACAAACGAAATGTCGAGCTGAACGGCAAGTCACTTTAAATGTTTAAAAAGTTTTTGCTTACATGTATCCAAGATGAGCCGAAATGTCAATTTCTTATTGGGTAACCTCCTCCCCCCGGAATGAAAGGTTAGACTGCACCGAATAGTTAAGGCTTTACGTAATAGATTCCACAAAGCATCCCCGAATGATGATAAGGACATCAGGACCATTCGAACAATCGCGGCCGCGGAGTGACCACTTGTGAAAATCTTAAATAAAGTCGGTCCAATTGTTTTAAATACTCAAAATACATTACGCCTACCATCGGGTTGTAAATACAATTTTCTTTCCCCACGGACGTAAGTATAATTTTCAGCTGCTAATCCATTGGATTTGACTTCCGCCCCATATCTCATTATCAAAAGCACTCGTTAAACATGTCTTTGGACAATTTTACACATCCTTTTAAAGGTTTGTACATCTCTTCTAAAAATTCTGTAAAACTGACTGATAACAGGTACCTCATGACTGAATAGAACATGCAGTCTAATTTTGTCCTGTCAAGGAACACCAATCTATATACATCATACACATATTAACATATTTACAGTTACTGGAAACTCAGAGCATCGCCTCCTCAAGCTGCCTCCCGGTGTTTACAACGAAACAAAACACGTGTGTTGTGAGAAAATAGTTTTCACAAAATAACACACCTAGTTACAACTTCTACCTTAGTACTGTGGGTATTGTTCACAAACTTTGATGCGGTATTTTGATCAAGTATGAAACGCTTTCGAACGATCATAATTTTATTTAGATTTCCACATTTCTTCAGAGACATCGCGTGGCAAAACCGACATTTGATGTGTCATATCTGAAACTGCTAGGGAAATAGTAAAAACCATATCATGCTGATAAGCAACGACAGATAAGATAACACACATGTATGCAGGCACAACTCCATTGCTTGTAAAGCACGGGACAATGAATGCTACATGTGAGTTGGTTTACAAGCATAAAATAAGAAAAGTCGACATTGAAAAATTGAACCCAAAACCCTTGGGTTTATAGTACGCTCAATAAACTGCCTTCAGCACAGACTACCAATGGCTATGAGTGATCAACGGGTGTAGAGATTCAGTCTATTTGAAATATTCTATCCAAACGAAAATCCAATATGACACATAAACCAGACTCTGTTTCTTCAATCATACTTACACTATGTGCACATTCAGACTGCAAGTACTCATGTTTTCATGTAATTAAAAAAACATAGTAGACAGTTGGAGACTTGTCAATTTTATCCTCAAGAGGACGGATGAAGAACAAAATTTTCATCCTATTGCGTATCGATCTACCTTTCTGAAATGTCTGAGGAGGCTAACTTCTTGAAACAAATGGCAAATGTACGTAAGATTTTATCAGACAAATTGGTTCATCGTAAACCGGCCAGAAATCTTAACTCATTCTACTCTCTCGCTTGCAAATGAATGCAAGTTTGACTGTTTGGTTTCAGCGATTTGTTGGGGACTTTCCTCCTAATTATCTCTGACCAAATGAACAGTTTTGTCCAGTGCTAGACTTGTCACATACTTCTCCATTAAAAAGACCTACGCGTACTCGGTCACAGACCGTAATTGGTTACTGGCACTCATAGTTGCCAATTCTCTCTTCTAGTTGTTTTTGGTGGCATCCGAAGAACCAGTTTGTGCCTAAGGTAGTTTTTTTTTTAAATCGGAGATACTCTGTTCTGCATGTTGCCTTCGGGCTCTGAACGAATTCGGAAAAAAGGTGACTCCATTTGCAATATGACAGCGCACCTGGTAGATTTCGACCTAACTCCTGAAAGTTAACGCATAATATCACAACATTCGAGGATAAAGCCTGTTCTGTTGACCGAAAGAAATCTTGCGCCTAATGCATATGAATACTGTTGGTCTACACAAGGGGGTTTCCAGATTACTGCTACACGTTTTTCTAATCTATGCAGGCTTATTCACGTCAACGAATTGCCTCAAAGTTTAACGTCTAGCTGCAGTTGTCTCGTACTAACAAACTTCTCACAAACCACTAAGGCAAATCAGGCATATGGATTATTGTTACGTTCAGCCTTATTGGTTGTAATTTTTTACATACATGCCTAATGGACTTTCTGCTCAGGGAGTGTGGGCATGTAGAACGTATCTTAAACTAACTACACATCAATATATGAGTTAGTTCAATTGATTTCCTTTAGATCCTTTACGAATTTTGGCAAACTCCGGAAAATACTCCGACAGTCCCATCATCTAACATGGCAGTCGTTCTTCAACGGACTTCTGCAAAAAATCGTCAGTTCATTAAACCACTACAGGCTCAAACATATACTTACAAGACACCAGTTTTTCGTTAACTTTTGATGAAGTCTATCGAAAGTGAACCTTGAGTTTATGCATCTCCAACTTCAACAAAAAGAGGTGTAAATTCGAAATGAATTTCTCTGAATTCAGCAGTTAATTAAGCTGTTCAACAGGAACTTCAGTCTTTATCGTGTTTCGTAGGAAATTAACTAGTTAATCCGAATTCATTAAGTATGCAGACGCAGGCACCACCTCAAATCACTTCAGAGTAGGTACGTGTTTTCCTAACTAAACAATGCCCGAGACAAACACGGTCCCTCGTAATTAATTTGAATCCAACACATTTGCTTGCACCTTTCAGTTATCTTACACATCGAAAACACCAGTAATGCGATAATTTCAAGTGCCCTGGTAATACCTGACGTTTTCGCTTGCGCATGCGCATCACACTGCGTCGAGATAGAATAGGCGGAATAACTTTCGGTTTCGTGTTTTTCCTCATCTCCAATGTGAAGGCGTAGTGAGTGGACGATCAGACAACAAGCAACTCACCCTGCGGTAAGACGCTGCATGTCCCACGGGATCCACTAGGTCACCGTACGTGCCGTGCTTACCAATCCTATGGTCAGTCTGGACAATTAACTGATTGGGGAGTTTTACCTAAAGTTACGTCCTTTTATAGGGGCTGAAGTGGTGCAGTGTTTGTTTTTCAAATGAGGGTAGAACAAAAATCAAGTTGAATGCCAACGCTGTGACAAAACGAGAGTGATGTTTACTTAACCCATTGAAATCGGCCACTCATCAGCTATCTCAAACACTCAAAGCAGGTTTAATGAAATAGGAGAGTTCGACCTGATTGAGAGGTCCAAATCGCGAGGTTATCGGCCGGAGTTAATAGGCAGTATGTGTCTCTTATCCACACAATTAGATGATCTCACCATTATTAGCAAACGCAGATGGTTAAGCGCTCAAATGATTCGGGGTGGGTTGCAAATAATGTGCAGCGAATGGCCACTAGATCAGAAAAGTGGTCGTGGTTCAAACTCTGGTAATGGTAAGGATATGCAGCGTCAATGAGTTGTAATAAGAGCGAGATTCAAATAAAGCGGTTTTTTGAAGGGGCTGACTGAATAGTCGACGGAAATGCAAAGCTGTGATTAGTCGTGTTACTTAATTTATGGTAACCAAAATCTCTTACTACTCACCAGTAAAGCCAAACTGTTCACCAATAGGTCAGAGAATAAAATGCACACAAACGAAGGACAACACTGAAATCACATGCACACGCTAGTTTCAGTAGAACTCATTACCACGCCAATGACAAATTGCCAGTCAATTCACGCCGTTTACAGAGGATACGGTGCATCTTTTTGGTAAAGATGGTTTCCAGGATGCGTGGTAAACGATTGTCTGAACTGCCCGAGGATCTCGGCAGCGTTCATTCAATATGCCTCCAAGATAGGTTATCAATAACATCAGTGAAAAAACTGAATACAAGCAAACCTATCTCAG
>LOND01001032.1:57264-92733 GCA_014220965.1 Paragonimus kellicotti
CATAAGGGCGAATTTGTGGCTCCAATGACAGGCATCCCGATCGCTTCACATGAAAACTCCGATTTCACGGGAATTTCAGCACGACTAAGTGAAGACAACATTATAATACATGGAATTTATTAAATAATCAGAAGTTAGTTTAGCTGCTGCAAATCTCAAGACAAAATTGCTGTTAGAATCAACAATCCCTCCATATATGCCTTTAACCGAGTGAAGAGAACTGAATTCGGAGGGCTGTCCTGCCAAAAGGCATTTGCCCGATATGACTGAGGAACATACTGAAGGTCAGCAATCAAACGTCATATCCATAAGGCATACATTTTTATATTCTACCGGAAACCTTCACTCACGTTCGATGAGGATGGACGTAAGGTTAACACTTCTAAATGGCAGTAAAAATCAGAAATCGTAAGTTTTGATTTTACAGCCAACATCACGAAATTCCGATAGAGTTGAATTAGACAATGACTGCTGCTACGTACAACCATTAGTTCCGGATTTTCAACCAGAACATACTGGCAATTTTTAGAACTCATGAGTAGTCGGGGATTAGGTTGATTCAAAAGTTAACCATCATCATTTGATCGCAGCCTTTGCATTCAACCTCTTTCGAAAAGAAGCACTAGACTCGAGTTTCGCTCTCATTAGAGCTCGTCAGTAGTGCATATCCTTGTCACGCCCGGGACTAGAACTCCGACCACGCTTTCATGAGGCAACCGTGTTCACCACTTGTGTCATTCAACTCGTATTAGGCACGACCGAATATTCATATGTGAACGCTCAACTACCTTCGCTTGTGACTAATGATCAGGTTGTCTGATCATCTCGAGAGGAGACATAGTAACCGTCCTGTTAACTCCAACTGATAAGACCGCGATTAGGACTTCCAAGGCAGGTCGAAATCTCCGAACTCATTAAACCTGCTCGGCAATATTCTAGATCAGAAAGTGGTCGTGGTTCAAACTCTGGTAATGGTAAGGATATGCAGCGTCAATGAGTTGTAATAAGAGCGAGATTCAAATAAAGCGGTTTTTTGAAGGGGCTGACTGAATAGTCGACGGAAATGCAAAGCTGTGATTAGTCGTGTTACTTAATTTATGGTAACCAAAATCTCTTACTACTCACCAGTAAAGCCAAACTGTTCACCAATAGGTCAGAGAATAAAATGCACACAAACGAAGGACAACACTGAAATCACATGCACACGCTAGTTTCAGTAGAACTCATTACCACGCCAATGACAAATTGCCAGTCAATTCACGCCGTTTACAGAGGATACGGTGCATCTTTTTGGTAAAGATGGTTTCCAGGATGCGTGGTAAACGATTGTCTGAACTGCCCGAGGATCTCGGCAGCGTTCATTCAATATGCCTCCAAGATAGGTTATCAATAACATCAGTGAAAAAACTGAATACAAGCAAACCCATCTACCAAACGATTTAGAACAGGAGATGTTACTTTGTACTTCGAACGCATAATTCTACCTCGAAAGAGAGGGATACAGACGAACGGTGTAAAATTAAATGATCACACAATGCTTCGCCCACGCCGTGGTAACTGCGCGCCTTTACACGAATAGACGGCATGGCAACTCCAGTCTCAACAGCTTTCAATATTCCGTTCCCACACCATGTTGTGTCTGCGCAAACGTACCCACCGTTTAAAGCCCTTGAACATTTTACTTCTATTTATCGAAATCCTTTAAATTAGTCTCTCGCGTCGTCATGTTTTTGTAGACACTGGTCTGTAAAAAGAAAACAATTGTAACGCATATTTTACTGGCATCAGTCGTCGCAAAAACATATTATCAAGTCTTGTCTTTGGTTGTTCCGGATGGGAGGTAATTCAGACAGACAGGAAACAACAGTAAGTTGGAACTCCCCAAGGATTTTACGAGGTACCGATTGGATGAAGTCCGCACGTCTCATCTAGATGATATATTTGGTAGCGCTGGAAATTATAGTAATGAAAACATTTTTCATAGCCAATATGATATTTGAAGATAAGGACCGCTAAATGAACATATTAGCTAAAAAACGCCTGAGCAAACCTCCGATGGCTATGCCGTCTATTTGTTGAACACTTCTATATGAAACAAAATCTTGTAATTTTTACCCGGAATAATAATCGGCACTTTAAACAATCAGTAGTGATTGGAAGATGTGCGGATTTATATAAAACATAATCATAAATAAAATCTATTTTCTTGCGTAATGGTACGTTTGTGAATAAAAAATAATATCAATGGGACTCATCGAGCTAAGTTGAGGCGCGCGCGTACTGCGGCCGAACTTGTTCTACTCTAACAAACGACTGGGTTGCCTTTATCCGCGGTCAACAGAAGTCCTGTGTTTTCTGCCAGACATTGCATCCATTAATTTTTCTCTACCATTGCGGAAACATATACAGCGGTATAACAGAAAAAACGCTTGAAATCAAGGCCCAGGTGCATAACCCGAAGTGGTTGGGGTGCAGTAGTGCGTCCACTAGCGAACGACACTCGGTGAGAGTGAAACGCTGTTTCGTCCGGCGCAAGAGACATCTCCATCACAAGTTGAGGAGTCAGTAGTGCATCACCGTTTACAGCCTTGATGAACGCCCATAACTCAGAAATCTTTAAATATGCCGGTCTTATTAACCGGCCGTTGAAGGAGGGGTCTATATGCCCAGATACGACTGACTGTCAATTTTTGGCTCGCCGTGAGTGTAGCTGTATCATTCGTGACCTGGATGTATTTGTACTTTAACCATTTCAGTTTTGTTTTCATGCTAGTCATGACAAGTGTGCAAAATTAGTTCATATCGTAATTCATCTTTTGACAATTTTCGGCCGAATGAGCGTGATTTTTCCACCAGGGGAAGTATTCTGGCGATCAATGTACGATTCGTACCCAAACACCCGGCGCAACTATTTTTCTTCACTGCCAAATAATTTATTGTCGTATTAGACATCGACAGGTAAACTCTGCCAGTCGTCTCAGTTAATTAAAGTTACTGGTCGTCTTCACTTAATAGGTTATTCGAGGAGATGGGCAACTCAGAAGAATACGGACACCATATGCCAGCCGTTTGGAGATGCCACACCTATTTTCCAAGACTACATTTGCTCGTAACGTAATGGTATTTTATCAAACCTCGACGTGACTCACATGTCGCGTTTAGAAGAGGAACGCAGCGTGGTCACACCAGTGAACTTACACTCAAAACGGGCTACTTTATTCTCGAGAACCCTGCTGTGTTCTGAAAAATGTTATATACTGGTAGAGTGCGCATCTCCTAACGAAGCAGCCAACACCCAATTTGGATGGCATGGTCGTGGGTGGTGGTATGGTTCCACTCAGCCAATCAGATTGCAGCCGTGCGGTCGAACGCCTGTGCGCTATCTGGACTGTGTTTTCTCGCGTTGCTTTCTGATGCCCCCTGTAACGTGATTTGTTCTGACGCCCTGACTGCCATATATGACTATTTCATTTGATTCGCTCTGTCTGACTGCCATGTATGATCGTCTCATTTGATTTGCTTCGCGTCTTGTCGGTCATGTATGGTAATCGTTTCGTCCTATAAATTTAGAGCCTTGTGGCCTAATTTTCGACTCGTTCTTCCAGTGAACAGTGTTGTCGCGTCACTTCTCTCGCTCGGTTTTTTGATCAAACGATTGGGTGCGTAATGAAAGGGACAGTTTGACAGACAATCTAAGGAGGAATCGTGTTTGTTCATCAACTGAACATTCTCGAAATACACAGACTGTACCTGCTAATAATTCCATGCTAGATAGACAGATGTTTGCGTAAACTATACAATCGATTATTAACTTTAACATACAAGTTTCTTTTGTTGCATGTTCCTGCAAATAAGCGTTACTTAGGAGTAGTGGATGAGTAGGATAATAAACGTATTGTGTCAACTATTGTTCGATTTGCCGTGAGGCGTTCGTGAAGAAACATGAATTTTAAAGGGTGTCACTCTATCGTAGGTTTATTACGCTTCCTTTCTACAACGCTAACTTTGAAAATAACGCCGACAGCGTTCTTTCCAATTTGACAGATAACTCTTTGTTGAACAATCATCCCATAATCATGAAGCCACTTTCATCATGGTCACAGCGTGACCACCGTTTAGGGCCTATTTTCAATTTCGAAATGTGAAAATCCTGCACAGTGAACTTAAGGTTTTAATACTTGTTTGTATTCACGTGTGCAGTTAAACGCCTTCTGAGCTATGTCCAGTGGAACAGACAATTTATTTTCAGTAATTAGGGGACTTCATTTTAACCACTTACGGTTCGTTTTTGAAAACACGATTGTTTGTGTTATCTTGTTTCACATAATTTTTGGATTTTGCACTGCTCAACCACTTCCTCCCTGTATTCTCCATCAAGGTTTGTACATCGTGCACAATTGCCTAATTGTAGCTGAGTTTAATGACACACGCTTGTAGGTGTGTGTGGTAATGCATGTTGCGTCATATGCGCAGTGGTTTGACACTCGAGCATCAAATGGAATCGAACATGAAGCTATTCAGGAAGCGTGTTTCGCTTTGGAATATCAAGTCACTGAATTTCACATAATTTTGAACAACAAGAAGGTCCGTGCGGTAATTCAAGACTAGTCAGACCAACAGAATTAGAAATAGGTAACCACTAACCTCAAGACATAACAACGCACGAAGATAACAGATGGCAATAATCTGTCTACATCACCTACCGGAAAAGTGAGGCAAAGTTCACTGTGAACTTTTCATGTTCGATCCCTCGATCAGTAGGAGAATCACACGCTCACAGAAGGCTGATTGTTCACATACCATATTAGTATGGTTATGACGACATGAAAAACAACATTAGACAATCGATCGGCATTGCAAGTACGCTACGAGCTCAGATGATTAGTGTAACTAAAGTTATCTCGACATCAGTTCTCAGAACCGTATATCCCACAATTTTTTCCCAACAATTTAGGAGAACAGTCGAAAAGTCTAATGAACTGTTTACACGGAAATATCCAGTTCACTTTCAGAACAGTGTGTTGATGGAGAAAAATGAATGTTTGAGCGGTCTTGAGAATGAAACAAGTGCGCATCACATTCATGAGGGAATGCAGCTTTAACCGAAAACACTCCTGGGAAAACTCACTTCAAACTCAGAGCACGGTGGCGTAACCGGGCCAAACGACGCAGTGGTGTGCTCACTTGTGAAGTATGCCCACTGGACGTCATCGTGTCCGAACCATCATGTTTTGGCGTCTGACAAACAGACGAATGACTGGCCACGTTACCTTCAAAACTGACCGATCTTCGAAGTCGTTTAATTGACGGAAAAGAACCAGTCCGACTCGAGCTGAGCAAAAGCTGGCTACGTTGTCGATCGGCTGTATCGTTCCAGATATGTGTACTGGATCGAAAGAAACTGTGTTGTTCAATACATTTTTTCCAGAAATTTTTGCAACCAGCTTGGCTGAGGAAGCTGAACTCCACAATCTCCTTTATGTAGCCCTGTTAAAACCATAGATAAGAATGACATGATAATCAGAGGAAAAGGGAAACAAACCGTTAGACGAACTACGCCGTTAGCAACATTACTAGGTTTGCGAAAAAGTTCGGCTATCTGAAGATGAGTTGGAAATCAATTATTACATACGATCCTGCGCATTCAAAGAGCAGTTAACAGGGGCGTTCCCGTTTCTACTTAATCAGTTACCAAAGGGCTCAATACCAAAACGCGTAACACCAAAAATTAAAACGTGAAGAAAAACCTGTTTTTGGTGTGTTAAGTTCAACCCGAATACCGCACACACCTCAAAATAATAGTAATTAGAAGGTTGAGTGGCCCCTAGTTAAGTAGGAAACTGAAAACGCTAT
Source organism: Paragonimus kellicotti (assembly GCA_014220965.1). Lineage (NCBI taxonomy): Eukaryota > Metazoa > Platyhelminthes > Trematoda > Plagiorchiida > Troglotrematidae > Paragonimus > Paragonimus kellicotti. The sequence continues at coordinate 63,118 of LOND01001032.1, forward strand.
AAAATTACGGAAGTGATTAGGCAGCGCATCGTATACAAGCGATGTGTGAGCAACACAATTTGCATTGTTTATGCTAAACTTTTCCTACCGCTGACAAACAATGCCAGGGATGACACCGTAAACCTAGAGCTCAGGGTGTTGTGTTAGTGCTTCGCTAAATAAATTTGCAGTCCATAACATGCAATACGAGAATCGTGCGGACTTTATATTTCTATAGAATCAAAAATGATTTGCAACGGAAACGGCTGCATCCGGGCGACTGCAAAGGTTACTAGAGTCTAGCCGAGAAAACAACATCTATGTGCGCTGGTAATCAAGTTGTCACGGTCTGCTGTTGTGACAAATGGCGTGGCAACAAAACGGCTGCAGTGGTAATCTCAAAATTGTTTCAAATTCACACTGTATTATGGACCACGTCTTCTTTTTTTCGTTATCATTTGGTTTCTTACATTTGGCCCGATAATGACACGTCAAAAACAAATTCGTTCGCCATCTCTTAAGTTTTGACGAAATCTCTGAGTATATGGTTGAACGGAAACATGTTAACAATCCAGTCGATATGGTTTGTTTAAATGTAAAGGTATCCAAATATGACGTAGATGACAGACCATAAGAATACGGTTTCTATGCGAACTGATTAGTAGGTGTTGGAAGCCCATATTTTCAAAACACAACTTCGGATGCTTCGATCGACATTTAACGTATTCGGACCCCTCCAAGTGTGTTTCCACATCCACAACTAGATCCTCGCACAAACATTTATTTCCATATATTTGGTCTTATTACACTTTCGTCATCCCTTAATTAGTTCGCTTTTTACACACACCGAACCTTCTCATTTTGAACTGGTCGCAAAACTGAATCAATAGACATTTCGCAATTGATCCTGGCTGCGGCCGCTTTCTGGAACATGTCCTTCAGTTCTATAATTGAACCAATAATTTCATGACCTAGGAACGCACTTAGATGCTCTACATATGCCGAAGATGTGAGTACGCAAAAATAGTTGAAAATTCACCTTTCGGGGTGCATAAAACAGTATACCGACTTGCTTGCACTTTTGCTCATTATTATCGAATAAAATGTATGAGTTTCAACAATCTAACTTGCAAAAAATAAAGAGTAAAATGAAAGAAGGGGAAGCTCACTAACAGGTGACAAAACCGTTCGAAACCATTAACGAGAAAAAAGGATGAGGAATCTAACGAAAGAGAAGGGGAGGAAGTGTTAGCGTGAATTAGACCACGACAAACCGGACGAATTATTGATCACATGAATTTCTCATGTAAGACAGGTAGTGTAATAAAGAACCACCAAAGTTTTGGAACCACGGAAAACTCTTGCTTAATTAATTTCAAAGAGAAAATCTAACAGATACGCAGTCACATCGTCTTTGGGAATCTCTAAAGATAGAAATGTAGCAAAAAGTGGCTCAAATAAGCAGCATGTTCATTGTCTAATTCGTATAGTCACATGCTGTTCGTGCATCCACGTTTATGAACAGGAATTTCAATCCACAACTCAACTTCTTCATTTAAACGGCATGTGCATCACTGTATGGTTTCAAGCGTTCGACTTTCATCGTGAATTTTCGTCTGTTAATTACCCACATTAGGTCAATTTTGTTTAGTAACGATGCGGTTGATTACCCGTGTTGTCCGTAATCTATCCGTTAAGGGCTTTAATTGTATCCCGCAGTCGTGCTGAGAAACATCAATGAGTATTGGAATATTCGTGTCTCCGAATTCGTCACGTGTCAAACTCGTTCCATTCTCATAGAACTCGCTTCAAATGCGTCAGGGTACCACAGATTCACAACTGATCCATCGTCCATGATTATTCTAGAGGTTCGGGTTCTTGCCATTCATGAGAGTGCATGGTTCGTTTCATCGTCACTCAAATTTCCCTGCGCCTGGACTTGATGTCTCTGGTCAACCATGATCTACTACTTTTACTCAGCCTCCGATCTTGAATGGGCGCCAGCTGTGTGTACTGTACCTCAGCCGCACCTTTGTTTATTTCGCAGCTGTGCTTCTGTTGACCGTCCAAGCGCACGGCGTTCCAGGTGTTGTTCTTGAGGTGATAATTCTCTCTCACCGTCCACGAAAAAAAAAACCGATATAAACCGGAGTAAGTTACCGTATCTAGACGCAGTTAGTGAACTGTGTGTTGCCGCATGCTTCGTCGTGCGGTATTCAAATAATCCTTCCGCCCAGCTGTTGCTTCTACTGTTCAGTCATTCCTTCACTGCACGATTGAACCGGCCCGTTCATCTGTGAATGACACAGGGATGTCCCTACATACTGAGTTCTCCAGGTCTTTCAACATCTGGAATTGCCGCCACCTCGAAACATGGGCTCTGATCCATGATGACCCTCTGCGGTACTCCAAAGCAAACTATGACAATGTTCATGAAAATCGGTCCGTTCGTTTGATTTGCCGTCGAAATTGATTCCACATATCGTGTGAAATGGTCGATCGTAACAATTGTACTGTGATTGTCTCTTGGGTTTACTGGGAGGAGCTCCGAACATTTCAATGTCTCTTGCGTTCACGGCCTGCTGTGTTACAATGGATTGCATTAGATGTGCTGTTCTTGTTTCCCAATAATGCTGGCAGTCGGGACAAGTCCGAATGGAATCCGTCACACCTTTCGGCAACATGGGCCAAATTAATCTTCGCCGCAGTAAACTGAACATGCGCCCCTCACTTTCTGTGAACAGCAGCATGTGCCAGTCGAATCACACAGTCCCTCTGGTCCAGTGGAATAAGCGGCAATCTACGTGATCACAGTCCATTTTACACCCTCTACATGTGCTCCAGATGTGAAACAGCTCCATCAACACTAAAGACGAGTCTTGGGATTTGGTTCCCGCCTTTAGATGTTCACAGGGATCTAGCTGTTGACTGGCCAACAGTTCTTCGTCAGCAACCATTACTCTGTTCAAGGGAATGGTTTCAATCGAATAGCTCATTTTACTGGAGTGATCGTGATAGTGCGTCAAATATCTTCTTGCTTCTGTAACTGACATGTTCGATAGTGAAACTAGACTCACACAGTCAAAGTGCTTGGCGCGCCAGTCGTCGGAGTGGTTTGTTCGGCGTTAAGAGGGTTGTGATCCGCCTCCGTATGGAAGTTGGTCGCTGTCAGATCCTTCATTTTTCCAGTGCACAGACGATCACTGGGAATTCGGCCTTCATAGCAGATTATTTTCTCCCAATTTTCATCAGTATCGGGCTACTGTACTTAATCGTCCCTAAGGGCTGTGAAAGGACTGCGACGGTCCCGGTATCACTTGTATCGAATGACACAGTGAATGGTTCATTCCGTTTGGGGATCGTAAGGAATTGTGGATTGGTAACAGCATCCTGTTTGATTTGTTTGAACGCCATCTCCAAGTTTTCAATCCGAACGAATTTGTATTTGTCAGCAGAAGTGTGGATATTCTTTCTAACAGAACCCCGGCGTAAATTTTTAATCGTAAGCGATTACTGGCGCATCAACTTAGAGACTGAAAATTGTTGATGGTCATAAGCTTCTCTGACGTTGATTCGTCCTGTTACCAACTGCGTGTTCGAACAGACGATCGGAATGCGAAAGGATTTGAAATTTCTTACTGTTAAACTTCAGGTCGGCAGCGTTGATTTGTAGCACTGACCGTAACCTTATCTGTATGGTTCCGGTACTGTGTCAGAGAACATTACGGTATCATCCCCATGCACGTTCTTTCCTTTCGAAGGCTTCAGAATGCGCGGCAGGAGACGTTTGAAAGTTGCTGAAGCGTTGCAAAGACCGAACGGTATTCTAGGTCGATGAGACAGGAACGACCCTTGATGTAGACCATGTTGGCTAGGTTATAACAACGTGTTTAGGTATTGGTATGTTCGCCGAGCTTGGCATTTAGGTTGCAAACGTTTCATCACCAAACGAGGTGACATCATCAGTGCGTAAGTGTTTCAGCGTATAGGTTTGAGCGAGAGGCAGCTGCAAATCAGGATGGTAGAGCAGTTGCCTAAGTGGATGTGCAACCGCGGCAGCCAACCCGTTGGAATCTGTGCGAATGAGGCCAAAGGTCATTCACACAAGACACCGGCTTCATCCATTGCGCGTCATGTGCTCGAGACAAATCACGAGATTGGCAATCCGTCGGCATTCTCAGTCATCTTCACGCACCGGAATAAACGCTTACTTCACTTTGCCGAGGCAATTGCTATTAACGATTGAAGCCACCATTGTGTGCAAAAGGAACTGTTTATTAAATTAGCACTACCTTGGTAGTGCTAGTGGATTTCTTCTTCTTTTCCTCATACCTGGACAGAACACTTCCGTAAGTGACAATTTTATGCATATTTTGTAATTTTCATTTCTGCAGTATGTACTTGATAAGATGCAGCGAAATCAGTTCGAACAAAGATCGTGCAATATACCACTACTAGCTTGTCTTTTCAAAATATTAATAGTTATGGTCATGAAGGAAGACGGTAGATCTTGTAGGATCTATAACGAGTATGGTTTGCCCTTGAATCCGAGACTACAAAAAAGATACCCAGTGATAACCGAGGATCTAGAGGATTGTAGGAAACGTCTGGATGTCAGAAGGGTATTTTTTTAAACTGACCTGACAAACGCACACTTACAGATTCCACTAGAGTTCACTTCTAAGGAACTCATTACTATCACACGCTTGAGAGATTATTTCGATACAATCGTCTGTCGTTTGGACTAAACGTAACACCTGAAGTATTCCAGGCTGAGAGAGACGAAGTAATTGCCGATTTACCAGGAGTACGCGCACATCAAGATGACGTAAGCGTATATGCAGAAAGTGCAAAGGAGGATTGGAGCAATTCAGAGATAGGAACATTGCGGTAAAATCTTCCAAGTGCTTGTTTCATCAGATACGACAAGGGAGACAGGCCGAACCCTGATCGGATAAAAGCTATGGTTGTTAATACATCACCGAAGAAACAAGGTGAGTTGCAATCAGTAATGGGCTGTCTATAATACTATTCTCGATTTATGCCAAAGTTTGCGGCGAATTCACAGTCAGTTTACAGTTTAAACAGCACATGCCTTGGCATGTACTCAAACATATTAAGGTCTTTTGAAATAGTTGACACAAGCTGTAGTTAAAAGACCTATGCTAGCTCCGGTTTCCGAGTGTAAACATATCACGCCGGTCACTGATAAATTCAGTGTTGACACCGGCGTGTTCTGGAATAGGAAGGGTATCCAATCAACTGTAAACACAACAGAAGCTAGCGATATTTCCAGTTGTTGTAAACCCTCGAAAAAATACGCTGGCTCGTCCACAGAGTAGTAATGCACTTGATGAGAAATCGAATTCTCCTCCTCTTAATAAAGAAAACGAAAAATCTTGATCCCGAGAATAACGCGACTGTCCCCGTTAATTGCTCCCAAGACAAACAAAAGACGGGGGCAAAAAGCAACTTTGTTCCGCTCCAAAAACGTGTGCAACGAAGAAACTGTAGGATATTCATATGGCACATAGCAAGATACAAATTTTCTTGAATCAGAAGATTGAAGGACGGTTACCAAAATCACTAGTTAAGGTCACCAAGCCACCAATGAGTAGAGTGGAATAACAGCCTAACAACAAGTAGAAAAAAATAGCAACGATTACCTCTCGATTGTTCTGGGCATTTCTTCTCATTCTGATTGGTAAAATTGCCTTCTCGAGGAAGGAGGCTGTCTTGGACATTGAAAAATGAGATTCCCTGACACAAGGTAGTTAGAATATTGCACAAAAATCTGTATGGTATTACGTTCAAAACTGTTACCGTTAATCAAGCTCGGCAGTAGTCATTTGATCCGCACATATCAGTTGCCAAATCACTAGGTGTAGTGATACGACAATGAAATCTAGTGTTAGCAGTCCACGAATATGAAGTCACTCATCGTCCTGATAAGCAGACTCCACAAACAGACTTTCTGTTGCATTATCCTAGTTTCTCAACTGCTGAGGTTTGCATCTATGCCTTGTCAGCCGTTACAATATGCCGACATGACTTAATCAATAAAATCAGGAATGATTACGGTTTGGTAAGTTTCGTGATAACTAAGGGTTGGTAATCAATTATTGAGAAGCCCCAATACGACCACAGAACCTAGAACCGTCAGAACATTCTGACAGTGTGCAGTGTCGAAGAGACTATTTGATGATTTCATCACTGCTGTGAAAGACTTTATTAAATGACGACCACTTAAATCTAAAAGAAAGTGAAATCATTTGATTCTACAGATGTGTTGATAACCCGAGGTAAAAACAGATGTCAAGGACATCGTGAACACAGCGGATTTGCAACTTCATAAAATAAGAGAATTGCGGCGAACGGACATTGTAGTACTGGCTGGAGACTTGAACGCTCAGGTTGGCGAGCTAATTGCCGACCAGTGCGACTTAGGTGATCCACACATTCACGGTACTCGTCAAACAGACAACAGTGAACGGTTTTTGCAATCATTTGCTGACAACAATCTATTTCCGACAAGTATTAAGTTTCGACGTACCAGGCGTCAGTGTAGCAGCGGACAAACCCCATCGTCCAATCAAAGGGGGACATAGACTAACCACATAGCCGTCAGCTATCTGTGGTATGGTTGCTTCCAAGATTGAAAGTCAATCTGGAGCACCTGTGTGGATTCCGATCATGTGCTGGTATGTGTCCAGTTCGCCCTGAGCTTCCGTGGGAGGTCGCTTCACCGTCAAACACAAACTGACGAACACAAACTGGCAGGGACACAAACGCCCTACACTTATCAGAACAAGCTTACCTCCAGTATGGGACCTAGTCCACCAGACGAAAGTGAAGCATACTAAAAACATATAGCGGCATGCAATGCGTAAGTGCGGTACAGCCTCGTGTGGTAATACTGTTCGTTCAGCTGCCCACTGCTGGGTCTCTATGCGTTCATTCGGAATTATTTACGCTCACCGGAATGATCCATTCAGCAGTGGGTACAATTCACCTAGCAGGGCCACTTAATTGGAACTCAGGAAGCAACTACAAGAGGATCGCGAGAACTGATGGACAGAACTCACTAGCAATATGGAACAGGCCGCTCTTACCAGAGACTTCAAAGTTTTTCCATCTGGTTCAACTAACAGGTGGCATGAAGCCAGGTGTGAGCGAGTTATCTTCGAAGTCATTGGTGAGCCTATTCATAACATGCGACGACGCTCAGGATGCTAGGCTGAGCACTTCCAACAGCAGTTCAACTGGCCACCCGTGCCACTGACTATGCCTTCGGGCTCTGCCTGTGCTCATTGGTCTGTTGACGTTTCTCCGCCCTCGGAAACAGAAGTCTCTCTCAAGATCAAGTTTCTGAAACGTCACAAGGCACACGGTACAGACGAAATTCCTATCACTCTTTTTTGTAGATGGAGGTCCAGCCTTAGTTAAAAAGCTGATGGCTCTATCTCCAGAAACTCTGGATCAGTGAAGTTGTTCCAAATGACTGGGGTTTGGCTAACATCGTCCCCATTTTCAAAAAGGGCTCACGCACTTCGTGTGCATAATCACAGAGGGATTAGCATTATTAACATTACTGTGAGCCATTGTACTTCGTGGATTAAGCAAAACGCGAGAGGAACATGTGTGAGGAGCAAGCTGAGTTTTGCCCTGGCCTTGGCTGCATTGATCATATCTTCACACTTCGCCAGATGCTTGAACTCCACCATTCATATAGAAGGCCAACAGTCATTGTCTTCTTGGACATCAGAGGGACCTTCGATTCGGTTGACAGAGCTGCATTCTAAGAACGTCTATCGAGGAGGTGTGTCTGAGGAAGAATGTGAACATCCTGAAAACAATTCACTGTCAGATCTTGGCGCAGGGTTAGGGTTTATGCCGGCGTATCGCTGACCCTTGGGATTTCAAGTGGAGTACGACAAGACTGTCCAGCCTCTCCATTCCTATTCAACTTTGCAGTAGACGAGATCCTAGAGTGTCCCTGACAAACTGCGAATATGATGGTGTGGATTTGCTCCCAGGCATTCGACTTCCAGACATGAGTGTGCAGATGATATCGTCCTAATATTTGAGAGTTCACAAAGTGATTAGAATTCCCTATACATATAAGAGACTTCAGCTCGTCAGTTTGGTATGGCCTTTGCATCCACTAAATGCAAGCTGCTGTTGTAAGATTGACAGAACTCTGTGCCTGTCTCCATCCTCGGTGATGAGCAGTTGGAAGTAGTCGAGAAGTTTACGTATCTTGGGAGCTGTATCAGCGCTGGTGGAATGTCTGATGAGATCACAAATCGCATAGCAAAGGCTCGGATGGCGTTTGCCAACTTACGCCATCTGTGGCGTCGGCATGATCTCAGTCCTTCTGTGAAAAGCCGAGTAGTGTATAGTGCCACCGTAAAAGCAGTCCTACTGTGCGGCTCTGAAACATGTTCAATTTGCCCTGGGAATGATCATAGAGTATCTGTTTTCCACCATTGGTATCTCCGAAGCATCAGCGGCATGTAGTGTGAACACCGTATCAGCAATTATGAAGTTTGTTGACGTCTTCGACCCTTAAGTATACTAGTCCCGTCTCAGGCTTCGTTGGCTTGACCACATCTTACGAATGTCAACTCACCGCTGCCACATCGTGCCTTGTTTGCGAGTGGTGGGTTAGGCTGGAAGCGGCAGCCCGGTGGTCAGCGCATGACTTGGGTTCGAAGTATGAAGGGACTCAAAAGAAAGCTTGCTTCAGTAGGACGCCCTCGACTATCTTGCTGAGATCCGAAGGACAATGAACAACTTCGTTCGGGGACGCTGTTCGAGATGACTAGGAATAGAGGCCCGTTTTGCGAATCTGAGTGCATCAGTGCAAATTCCTTCCCCCCCCACACACATATTTGCCTTCCTTTAACTTTTTAAAATGTCTTCTCATATTACGGCACGTTTGCCACTCCATGTGATTATTACTTGTTAAGTATAATATGCAAATATAACAGAGAATACAGCAAGTATAAGATGAACAAACCTCTTCGTCCAAATGTGGTTTTATGAGGAATTTGCGGCGCTTGAAACTGAGTTTACGGATCTTGTTCCAACTGAAGCCGTTGACTCTGGTGAAGTTAAGAGACAGCAACGATTCCCATGTACGTGACACCTAGGTTGCAAGGCTGATCAACTGAATCCTGCCGGCAGTGGTAGTACAAAATGAACAGAAAGAGAATGGAAAATTCAATGACAAGAATGTTTTGTAGCGATTTTAAGCGAGTCAAAGGTTTTATGGCAAGTACGGCATAATTACAGCGTGCATCCGTCTATCATTGTTATACGCTAAGTAGGTTAAACGAAGAAAATGGAAATTAAAATTTTAGGCCGCATAGAAAGCTGATAACTTTGGACAGGATTGCATTGTCTTCGCTAATATTAGTGGAATCAAGGCATCGTTTCTCACCACCTGAATCAGCTGATCAAGATAGTGACTGATCGCGTCGGGGGTACCGCTCGACTCTGATACTTATGGATTTGGTGAAAAGTTTGTGCTAAAACACTGTGAACCTTAGTTGTGAGTGGACAACGTGAATCTGTCAGATTGGAGACTGTCAGGTCTACGCTTAAGTGGATATACACAAATGACAAGATAAGTTCCATAGTTTAAGGGCAATGAAACCAAAAAGGACGCCTCCATATTATTGCATTGGCAATAAGATTACGACCACTTCATCAATATATAGAAAAGAAGAACGATAATGCAAGCGGCTTTAAGTAGTATGGAACTATTAAAAAAAATTCGAACAGAAGCATTTTCGGTTGAGCCGTGAGAAGCGGTCCAGACCGCAATGCGTGTAATTGAAAATGGCAAATGATGGACTGCGTCTTCCTTACATGTACTTGGTTGCACTTAGAAATGTTAGAGATGACTTCTTGAATTACAGTTGAGCTCCAACCAACGACCGAAACCGCCTGCCTCTATGCAGCTGAGCTACAAAATCACGCCAGGAGCCCGGAAGTCTTAAGCTTGTATTCGACCACTAAAAAATCTCATTGGGCAACGTGGAATCAACGAAGTATCCAAGGGATACATTATCTTGTATGAAGTTCGCAAGCAGATAGCGCCGGAATACAACATCGTTAACGTTGAGTTTTGAAAGCGAACGATGCGGCTTTGTTTCTCAATAGATAAATCACTTAGATTTTCCCGGTTAGAGTTTTTGTGATTCTGTCACCTCTAATATTTTCATCATCAAGGGTTTTACAGATAGTAAAATAATGCGGCGAACATAAAATTTCTCAGGGAACTAGTAACGTCTAGAGTTGGGGCTGAATCGCCACAGTAACTGTGATACTTCATATTTACTGTTTCGTCAACGTGGAACACTTTGGACAAACTAGAATGAACGAGAACTCATTTGACAACTCCAACTCCCAGTATCGTCGTGCAAACTGAGGACTCCTTCAATGCCCAACAGGATAATATCATCAATGGCATTGTTAATCATCTTGAGTTTCGAAACCGTATTAAGTAAACGGCGAGGACCAGCTTCGCTTATACACTAATTCGTGATTCGGATTGTCTCTTGTGCTTGGACGTGACGGTTCATGTCCCATATCCAATCAAATGAACGCCAATCATGTAACAAGGAAACGCTCGACACAGACGTTTTAAGTATGCCGAAGATGAAATTAATCAGAATATGAACAAACCGTATTTGATGTAATCTCGCCGTTTTGATAATTATGAAAGGGGATTTTGGACCAAAATTATACTGAATACAGAACCCAAACGTGATCAGCAGCAACCGATGGAGTGCGTTTTTCAAAACGGCTAGGAAAGGTTAATTCGAAGTTTTCTTTAAACGTAAGATTAAAAAAACCACCGAAGGAAAAAGTGACATTTTAATTAGCAGAACTTGTGCGAGAATCTACACATATATATGACCACATAGTTGGGGGCAAACTGCCAAGCTTCCGAAATTCCCAGAAAGACATCAACATACTTTGACAGGGTGCAGGCGAACGCCGTACAGTTCAACCTTACGGGCAGCATCGAGCAGACGAAAATCCGCATCGGCTTTGGTCAATCCACTGAAACAACACAGTGAAACATGGAACATTTGAGCCATAATGATTAAGGTAAACCAAACTTCGATCATTCTCTTTCAAATAAATAAAGGCGTGCCAGTAAAAGACACAAAATATTACTGTATAATTTGAGAGATCGTTTTGAATAGCTCAAAAACAAACCGGGCAACAGCTTTTGGTTACAAGAGACACAATAGAAGGCTCTGTTGCGCAACACTTAGCTGCGTTCAAAAATCGTTCCAACTTTCAAAACATTTTGCAGCTTAATCAATGAACCTAAATTTAACTGAATCCGACTTGAAAATGGCACGTGTTGCGTGAGGAATTACGAGCTCAAACATTCGTATCACGGAGATTTCAAAAAGCACAATAATTGTAGGTAGAAGTACACACCTGAATGAAACTAAACGATTGACAAAAGTGTTGGTGAATGAAGTTCAGGAAAGAGATATCATGGGAGGGAGTATCGTGGAAGCACCTCGATGAAAGGCTTCCTAAATTAAGCTGGTTTGAAGCCTAGGAAATACAGGCAGAACAAGCCTTATCCATGACCACGTTTTCACACCATCGACTTGCCAAGCTTCCCGTGAAACAAGAGGCACTAGTCAGAATGCTCTTTACTAAGGTCAATCCAAAAAACAGTTTTGAATTACTGCAAAATCTCAGCGATGTAGATACCTCACATAGGCACCCATTTCAATTCGATGTGCAGTCGTTATTCACAAATACTTCACTAAACGAGTCAACTGGTCAGAATTTTGACTATACAGAAGAGCTAGAAATGCACATGATTATTAACGCTGAATACTTGAACCGTCTTCTTTAACAGTTGAACCGTTTCCATTGTAGACAATGCAAAATTTTGTTTTAAGAACTGGCTGATGCAGTTGCGATGGTGTGGTCCTATTCTAGAGGACTTATTCACGGCTTCAATTGAAAGAAGTGTCGCCAGTTCCGTGGAAAATGCTAGAATCTACAAAGTGCACGTAAGTGAAACTTACGACTTCACCGTTGGGGATACACGAGGCACAACACTATTGTTTGCAGCACAATCCAACATAATGACATATGGAGAACATTCAGATTAACGTTCGTTTCTAGACAACTTTACTGGATATGGGATACGGTACCCTGCATACATATGAAACTAGGATTTATAGGAAAGTACACGCAGATGTTTGATACGCATCTATTTCAACATGATACAACAAACAAGCACCAGCGATAAACGGCAAGACACTACTTTCTGTTCCATTTCAAAGGGGCACGGTTGTCCAATACATTTCATTGAGAAAAATGAAGAGGTAGGTCGGGGAAACCATTGTCTGACAAATACACACAGAGGTATGTTGTTTCTAAAGGTGTTGTTCATGGGCGGTGTTTTTGTTAGATGACCGAAGTAGTAAATGTGGTCACCTTGTGGACTTGTTGAAAAGCTCAACATTTCATAACAGCGAACTGTGGAACTGTTCAAGCAACCCGTCGAGCACATCATAAGGTGATTAAATCGATCCCTGGGTACCTGGATTTGTTGATGCATCGCGCAGTGGCTGCAAACATGAAGGACGGCTCAGGCCACATCATTCATCTTTTTCAATCACCAAGCCCATCTTCCAGGCAAGCAACAATTTGTACATCATTAATGTATTGAGTGTCCTCACTCCACATAACACTGAGATGCATCCTTTAAAATGCTAAATCGGTATTAATCAATCCGTCTTTTTCAGTTCACAAGCAGTTCGTGTTGACGTCCTAACTGCCGTTATGAATCAGCATGAGGTGGTAATGAAGAATTGAAGATAAGCTTCACTCCGTGTGCACAGTTGCTCCGAGCTTATGTCTCTTACTTTGTCCGGTGTTCTGCAACAATCTATTTGCAAGGTTTTGATTCATATGAAACGTAGATATGGAAAACACCGAACGAATGAGGACTTCTGATGTTCCCGTCAAAAATCCTCTGGTTGCTTCAGACTGAGTGACGTTAAACAAAAGAATATGCGTAAAGCAGAACGGCACAGCTAAGAGTGATAAATCAAACTATTCTACACCAATGAGTTGACGCAGTTTGTTATTCACAGAGGAAAGTAAAACTGCGGTTGACTGTCAACCCAAGGCTGATGCCCACGAACAAGTCCGTAGGTAGTTTATTAGTAGCTGAACCGGCCAAAATGTACCCGTCTCCCAGTAGTTATATGGTGGAATGTAGCGCTTAATATCGAAAGGACACCCACTCCAACGTGCAATGTGACGGCTGAGCGCAAGAAAAGGAACTCACAGAGACAAAATGGAACTGTTAGTTCACCGCGGTAATAAGGCGCTAAAACAGTTTCCTTTGCAATGCACAAAAAATGGCTTAATTGTAGATTACACCTAACCAACTTTTTGCCCAATAGCTTTCCTCTGTCGTAATGAACCCACAAGACTATGATGGTCGATGTGTGTAAACGAGAAACTCTTAGTAACATAATCTAAATCTAGTGACGCAAGTTGAACAACAACAAAAAAGAAATCCACAAGCAAAACCATCACACTGGGCAGAAGTCGATCAGTAAAAGATCTGAAACACAAATGAATCAAGCTACACCAACAGAACGATACTGGGGAAGTCTGCTGTACACTTTTAATCAGTCTTCCATCAGTGGCAAGTTCATTGTAGAAGGGTCTGACGATAAGCGCTAAGCAAATGACCGAGGAATCCCTAGAATGAGCGTATGGTTTGCGTACGCAACAATACATTAAACACTTCTTATATGCGTAGTTAATTCGCTCAGATTCATAATAAGTCGAATCTTGACAAACAAAATCTTTAGGATACAGAATTTTCGCTTATCTATAACTGTCGTGGATTACAGTTTTTGTCTGGTTTTCAAAGATAAAGGTAACTATAGATAGTAGCAATAGTAGTAGAATAAAATCACACGAATGAATTCAACTTAGTTGTCGTCTGTGGATGCAAAAATATTACAACAGCAATTGATAAACCTACCGTCGAATGGTATTGTTAAAAGGAGCCACCAGAGATTATGTAAGATTTCCATTAATTATTCATTTGTGACTATATGGGTACATATCGAAAACGTGCAAGAACACAAGAAGCTCGGAGGCAATCAAAACAATGAAAACTCACGCCAGCGTTTGATGCAACTCCATTACGCGCATCAAATAAGAATCTGGTGCAGATCGGAGTAGGTGATGTCTCCTTAAATAGGCGTAAGATTTGCATTCGGTCTCCACATAATCGCCCAATTCGGCTGAAACGGAAGGGCGAAGTAAAATAAATCGAAATATAAGACTGGTGATATTAGAAAAAATGCGATGGGTATAATTAGCGGGCTGCAGCAAGTCCACAAACGATTTGTGCAACATAACATACCAAAACGATATTCTCAACTGCAGGAAATAATTATTACTCGTGACATTCATAATTATAATCCCACTGTCCGATGTGCAAAACCAACCGGTGGAAGCGATAAGTAATAGAATCAAGTGATTTGGTTCTGTCATTGCAGAAACGCAGAGAACAAAGAGCCACTCACTCTGTTGGAGAGGGATATAACGGGAAAACGCTAGTGAATATCTGTACCTACGACGTTCTTTCCATCCTCCACCACGAATTTGTCTTTCATTTGAGGGTCACAGACAATCAGTGTTCGGTTTGCTGGCTGCCTTTCTCGTAAGTGATCACTTAGATCACACTTATTTCTTCTGAAGTAATTGTTTATCGATAGTGATTACTAAAAACTAGATCATGCTTTCTTGAGCCTCAAAACAACAGGATGACATCCAGCTTTGCAACAGTACCTCGCTACAAACACATTCGGCGTTCCAAGGTCAATCAAGCGGACTGATGAATGCGATGAGCTGATTGAGTCTGTCTCAGAGGTCAGCTATTACTATACATTGCATCAACTGGAAAGTTTAACTGGCAGGCTATCTTCAGGTTTACAGTAGGTCAATTAATATGTCGGCTTGATGCGCAGCTTTCACGAAGCAAAGAAAGACTACCCGTATCACTTCACCTCAGTACTAATGAGGCGAAAGGCAATGCACACTCGACCTAATCTCACCAATTAACCACCCAAGTTACGACTTTCATAAACAAACGTTGTAACATTTCTGAATATACAGACAAGGGAACCCAGCTCCTGTTTACTGAAAGTGCAAGTCCAGGAAGGTACGACTTTGAAAAAAAATTGTAGTGATTGAAATGGATACACACAAAGAAAGGAGGGACCTTATAGGAATGCCAGATAAGACATTTAAGAGGGATATTCTGACACATTCTAGACTTCTCTCATCGTGATCGATTACAATTTTCACTAGTATATCAGTTCCGAGCGGATCCTCACAACGGTGTGCGGACAATGATGAGTTGGTGAATGACAGTACAAACACGTGTATATAAAACGCGAAATTTAAGTCGCAGTCAAAACAAGCATGTACGTTTTTGACGAGTAGAAAATGGGACGCAAGTCCCACGTTTTCCATTTATATCGGCCAACCAGAAGGTTTACCAAGGTGAATAAGTACGTTCAACCTTGTGGTAAGTCGAAGTGCCGAGGCCTCACTAATAAACAGAACGTTTTCAGCTAGTTTGCCAAACTTAGAAATCCTGAATGGTGGCAGATTGAAGTTATGGGCTTTCCTCCAGATGGTCGTGTAACCGAAACTATCTGGAAAAGTTCCTACAGGTAATACCTTTCAATTTCTGTTGCAATCGGAAGCACTGTTTGAAAAACTGGGTGCCCCCAAAAACTGATAATATAACTGTGTTTGACAATATGGGCCATTCAGAAATGAAACAAAAAAGTAGAAAAAAACAAAACAAAAAACGGTGAAGCTTTATAACAAGAAAGATCCAACAAGCTTGTGAATATAGGATAGCCCGTGGGCATTCAAACAGAATAGATGGAGAAGGGCCCATTCAAAATACACGCAAAATTAAAAAACAGCAAACAACGAAGATAAACATAATGTTACTCAAAAACGTCACCCAGTACGATCTACTCACATTGCACAATAAAAGCCGCCAGAAGTAAACTCGTATTGCGGTTGCTGTGAAGCAGACCTCGAAAAAAGTCTCGCTTGATTTGCAAAGCAAACAGATACCTAAAAACAGAAAAAATAAGTTCAGAAACGGGTGTCTACATACGTATAAAATCGCCCTTTGGAACAGGATAAGCATCACAAATAAACCTCAGAAGCGATGATACGTGTCATTTAGTGCAAAGTGCAAAACTGTATTCACAGGTATCCGTAAAACACAGAATATGTATGCTAATCAATTGTGAATAGTTACAAGTGTGACGGAGAAAAGAACAACAGTGAAACAACCCGAAAGCATCAATAACACATGGTCTATTTTGATTTTTTCATTGACGTAATAAGGAGAGTGAACGTGCTGTATTTTCAGAAAACCCACCTTATATTGAAGAGCATTCTACTCTGACAGACAAACTGTCCGTGACATCATCATCATCATAGACAGCAATACATCAGTGGTTCACATTGAAGTTTAACTGTCGGTGGTAACTCCAATAAGATATTAATACAGCATCACATCTAAAAATCGGAAACAAGAATAGCCACTACCGTTCCTACATTATTCTCATTCCTCTTTTTCTGCATTTTTCATCATCACACCAAACCTTAACGTTTGACAAGCTATGCAAATGAAGGAAGGAAAACGACTAGAAGATCTGAACAAGCAAGAAGGGGATGCGAAACCCGACAGAAAGATCGGATTAAACTTTGAGTACAGTTAAACAGGCGTATGCCAAAAAGAAACCATTGAAGGACTATCCAAATGTGAACGTAACGAAAAATCACAAAATGATTAAAATCAACTTAAACAATACCATGTAAAGGCAACTGTCACAGGATTATTTGCAAGAGGTCAAGCTATTTTCAACATTTGACCTGACTAAGCAGAAAAGCTAAACGAGAAAACTTTTCCCTTCTGGAGATCTCAAAGCTCAATAAAAAGAAGCATTCAGTAGTTATTAAAAAGAGATGTGATGGAATATTATAGAGATCGATTCCAACGAAGACTAACAGGTGTGAAGTGAATGCGTTAGAAAAGGTACTACCATCAGCCATTGCATCTTAGTGGCTTCAGATAAGACAAACGACAAGAAATAATTTGCCCACCGTCTTCAAATAGGTATGATCGCCCATGAACAATTCAGAAATTCCAGAAATGAAATGAACGACTGTACAATGAGTAATGTATAACTGAGGACGGAATAGTGGGCCGAGACATCTAATGGGACAAGTATACGGTGAAATCTTACTGACATGGTGATTAGCACGTAGTGATCTTACGGCCCAGTTTTCGTTAATTCACGTCAATGGGGAGTTGCAACACCACCTGCTCAGTAAACACATTTTAAGCTGTCATGTGATGGGAGATAAGTTATGCTAATAAACAACTCGTTCGAAAATTTTGTTCTGAATACTGCGCATTTAAATTCTTCCGGTAGGTTAGTCAGGTATCAGTAAATCTCATGAGCAATTAATCCCGATTCTAGAAAGTTGTTTCGGATTGCAGAGGATGAATGCTACCGCATCTGTCCGGAGGTGGATGAATCCATTATCATGGTACTTAGGACTAGTCAGTATCTAATTACTGCATTTTAAGTGTTCATTTCGAAGAGCCCATGTTAAGCCCTGTGTCTTCAATCTTTTTGATTCACTCTCGTACAACCCTTTGTTTGCCTTCAATGATTTGGAGATTAACTGCATGGATCGTCACAATCTTGAATCGCAGTTGATCACAAGGAAGGGCCTCGTCGTTTTATCCACTTATGTAATTCAATTTTCATCATGTAAATGGTACAAAATGTTGTTTCAACTCTCGTGAGTGCTGTGACATGGTGTAGGCCTGGGTATGCAAATAGTGAGTCAGGTGAACAGTGTACGTTGTAGTTATCATCCCAACGGAACCGTTCGATGTGGTTACTCAAAATAGATGGACCAATTGTGCGTTTCACCCGTACCTTCTTTATCATTTTTTTTAGAAGGGATATCCGTTCTCTCTTTATTAGATCGAAAAGTTGTTAGTAATGTGACAGTCATTGTAAAAGCATATCCAACAAAAATTCGAAAAATATAAGAGAACGGTAAAGTCGGTTTGGGCAACCGTAAACCGATAAAAACAAGACTTTCAATATTTATTCACTGTTACAACCGTGAAGATCGGTGACCTTAAAAACGTTAATAAACAACCCTATACACAGCGTGAATTAACGGCAAAATGGGAAAGAACCCATGAATGATCGGTGATGTGGGTAACATGGGACCAACAAAATGAGATCAATAAAAAATACCAAGAAAATTCTTGAATGCATTCCGTTATTCATTATCGCGACACTGAAGAAACTAGGAACGGAAAGCCTGAGAGCACGACATATACAATAAGATATTTACTCAAGTACACCCGTTTTTCACTTTTAAAGATAGCCCGATTGTCATCCGGAATGTGTTGAGCTTGAGGAAACATAAGCCGAACAAACCGAACAAATTTCTGCAGCAAAACGTGATATCCCCTATGTTACAAGCACATAAAGAAAAACAAACAGTCCCTTATGTAAAACGTGTCGACAGAAAATGCATACCTGGTGTGATCGTTGACAAGTAAGTGTGGATGAGGAATGTAGTATTTGACAGAGAAGACGAACTCCAGCGTCGTTTGATTCAAACTTTTTGCTATTTTCATCAGCGGTTTGGAATGATCTAGCCAGCACTAAAACACAAACATGCATGTTGGTGATGAGAATTGAACCGTGTCAACATGAGCATAGAAGAGTAACTGCCACGTACAGAAGGAAAACATAGTGATATACGCTTTCAGTGCAATCAGTGATCGATGTTGCTATTCCGTGGAATATTTAATTCTAAACTACCATTCGGCAGCATACTTTATATTGCAATCACCCAGCAAGTAACTTACAAAGGTCCAGCTACACATTTGAATTTACTGCGCGTTTGAAAGTCAATCAACGGTGAAAGATCAATGCACAGTGTTGCATTTGATTGTTGCAGGAACAAACTTTGTTCTCCATAATTCAACAGGCGATAATTAGCGTTTGGAAAACAGTTCATGCTGCTATATGTGGGATCAATCCAAGACTTTTGACCATGCAAAGCTTAATCAGTTACATCTGTGATGCCAAATAAGTAACGTGAAAATATGTGATAAAAGTTGCCACTTTACGGAAAAAGCCAAATACGAAATGTGATTATATCTACACAGGGAGACACTTTTCTGAGCAAGTATGCCAATAACACCTGGAATCAGCCGCTGAGAGATTTCCGCTTACAAACTGGTGATACGTTAACTGGCATATGGTGCGAAACGTATTCAGACAAAGTGAAAACATGTACACATCTGTTGTGACGTTTCTCAACTTACGCACGAGATTGAGCTACTCGACTGATTAGAAATCCTGTTCGAAATGGCAGCGTGCTGCAATCAGGGGCCTGTTCACATCTACAGCATTGGTAGCCCCTTTATTCAATGTTGCTTTATCCCTTTTTTTCTCCGTCTCACTCAACATTGAGACGTTTTGCGATGTATCTTACCATCGTTGTAGTTAAAAGCGACCTGAGCTTAAGTAACAGGTGCTCAGGCTCCTGCATGTTTATGTGTGTACGAACAAGACACTGGATGTCCCACGTTCTTACGAATAGGTGTAGTTTAAATGGGTTGTTGGAATTAAAGATGTGTTACAGTTGAAGTGCGTGTGTGTAACAGTTGAAATCTATGCCAGTTTCTCAAAAATTGTAAGTTTCGCATGTTTGCATTCTTCTACACTAACAGTATTTCACACCGACTGTTTCGCAGGTCCTCTTGTGAATAAACAGAAGATACGTAAAAAAACAAGTACCCATTCTAAGGCAGATGGCAATCTACATAGATTTTCGTGGGATCATGACTTAACCACACATCTGTTCGTCTGCGAGAACCTTGAAAGAAAAAGGTCCCGTGTTATTTGTGGTTGTTTAATTTGCTTAGCATTCGTGAGTCTATTTGCAAAACTGCAGTCACCTCGTATGTCACTTAAGTTACATGTGACAAACCTGGACTTTCTGATGAAATGTTTGCAAATCCTACACCCTTTGCAAAGAACAACTTTATTCCAATGAGTGTCACTTTTGACTAACAAGGTAAGGTTATGAGGTTGTTGAATTTTAGCTTCTGCTAATACCGAGTTTTCTCTTCAGTGAGTGGATAAAGCAAGAACCCCATGTGACTTGAACAAGTTTGTGGTTGTAACCGGGCAGCAATATCGTTGATTAAACGTTCATCACAGTGAGTACCAACATAAAACATTACGGCATCCAACAGCTCCCATAAGACATACTGCAGGGACTGAATAGAGCAATAGTCGCACATATTATAGGTGCAACTAGGATATGTTTAATTGCTATTTTAGAGGCTTTGGTGGATGTTAATAAAGTATAGGACGTACGGGTTTGAGCATGGAGCTCTATAATTCAAACGAGGAAAACTCACGTGATTTCCTTCCACGTCCAGGTAGGCCAAATCGAAATACTGGAAATCGAACAGACCCATTTTCTGCACAACTAACTGAAAGAGCTCCCGACCGACGCAAGTGCCCTGAGAGGATTTCCGAAATATAAAAACAAGGCAGTTGAGATTGTTGTTTACTAGAACATGAACGAGAGACAACCGTTTGTGGTCTTAAACAAAACTGAACAATCACTTCAATATACTTTTAGGATGACAATCCTCTCTTCTAAAAACTACGCGGTTCCTTATTGCTGGGATTAGTGAGCAGAAAATTGCCAGATACAAAGCACGTAGCTGAATGAGCAGAAAGGGCGATTAGGAAAAAAAAATCGAATACCTCAAGATTTCATGAATACGGCAATACTGGGGAATCAAACCTAAGACGGAGAGATTGAGAATTAAGAAACTGTATTTGACGCATGCAGTGGTACAACAGTAATGAACCGAACTCACAAATGGTAAAACCAGTAAGTTCGTATCAAATTTGAAAATTAAGAACCCCGACTAACTGAAAAGCTGCACTTGACGCTTAAACTCGCTGAAAATAAAGAAAACAAAAGCTATTATCTCAGAGGGGACCTGACTGCGAAAAATCTGGGCCCCGGTTGGATTCCAACCAGCGACAGAAACAACATGCCCAAACGCGGCAAGCGCTCTACCAGCTGAGCTACGAAGCCACGCCAGAAGCTCAGAAATTTCACATTTGGACTAGGCTATTTCAAATCCAGCGAGGTTCCAATTTTTGCATTTTGCTAACTTCCACAATTATCGAATCTGTCACACCATTTATCAAAAGCTACCATTCCAAATAAAAACGGTACACGACACTGTGATTTGGCCTGAACTTAACCACTAGAAGGAATGAAGACTTTAAAAGATTCACTGGTTAACTGAAGGAAGCTAAACATTATTTCCACTAATTTTTACTATTCTATGAACCAGTTTCGTTTACGTTAAGACAACCGGAGTTGCGATGCGGATCTGCATTCGTTTTCCAGGTCATCATAAACAGTCACGTGTATTGTCAGTGATATTCGTCTACTATGTCACCCGTGGTAAAATGTAAACACTAATCTAACAGACGAGAAATAAGAGGGGCAGTTAGATATTTTTTAGACAAACGCATGGTACAGTTTAAAATATTAACAATAGCAGGAAGTCCCAAATAGCACCGTCAGTAAATTGCTACCGGTCGAAGATAGTCCAAAGCTCAATTTCATGGTTGATCAAAATGTTCCCAGCAGTCCACTCAGCGAGTCAATCAAATTTACTAGTACCTGTAGGTATAATCGTTTAGAAATGACATTTCTTTTACTAGTGGTTTTCGTTGAATAACAACGGCCAGAAGACATGCTGGTCACAAAGTACAACTATCATATACTGTGTCCAAGTTAGACCATTGACCATTTAGTTGAGAAAACGACCGACGGTGTGTTGGCCCACACTCTGCTTATATACCACATCAGAACAGCGGGTTGTATCCACAATCCTCCAGTAGAAAATAAGCGTGCACACCAGTTGTCTACTCTCATGCGACTTTAACAAAAGTTATTCAATCGACAACACGACCGCAAATAAGGAAAGTCAGGTTACAAATACTGCATGCTTACAATGTCTCTAGTATTTTCACAGTTCATGAACGAACGTGAGTGTTTGCTATAACCTGGCTGGTTACTTGCTAGTCTAATAGCTAGATTTTATCAGCAAACGTCTGGACAAAAGAGCAGCATGGAAGACGATACACATCACGATTAGGCCGCCGGTGTTCATGTGAGTAGACATCATCATTATTATCATCAGACAGTAATACATCAGTGGTTGTCATTGTTACTTAACTGCCACACGATCACGAGAGAAAAAGCAAACCCTGCGGAGGGAGAGAGAAGAAAAAAGGGGAGGAGAAAGGACCTAACTACTAAACATAGCTACATCTACGATCAATTACTCATCAAGTCGCCTACAGTTTGCAAATAGCGAACAGCTGTCTTTAATGACAAACTGGTTAATGTTTTGAAATAGATAGGCAACACTAAGCCATAATACTTAGTTTGCTGAAACGGAAAACGCAAAATACAAAAGAAATGCTTCGTTTCAAACGGAATGAGTTCTGAGTTGCGTCATAATCCAAAAGCACCACACTCAAGTGTTCACCAACTTGGCTCGAAAGACCGCGTTTAAACGTCAGTAAAATTTACAGTTAGAAATGAAACTGACAATGTACCAGTCCTTTGAATACGGATAGGTAGTATCATTGTCTGTAGCTCGGTGTAACATAGAACAGTGGATTTTGTTAAATGACTAGGTTAAATATGTTTGACCCAAGCTAAAAAAAACTCTATAGACTATCCCGTCCATTTTGTCCAAATGAAACGCCCTACCATATGACACAAAGGGATAAGAACAGGCAAAGTGGACCGTCGTCGGTCTACACTTGTTCCATCTGTAATTTTATATATTCATTTCTTGGTATTGATGACTTACACGGCCTTTGTTGCATGCTGATGTTCCGTCCGCGTACCGCTGAACACTATGCGGGACACTATACGTGATGTTAGGTCGTTTATCTGATACAACACGATTTCAGAAACCTGAAACAACTGACCGGAGAAGACCATTCGAGTTAAATATTTCATTGGGATAGACGAAATGTTATAAAACCACTGTAAATCATCGGTCTATCGCGGGTGGCAGCTGCCCATATAAAAAACGCCACCTCAATGGTGACATAAGTGTTCATGCAATACAGAATTTATCGGAAATTTTCAGACTGGAAGAGGCAGACAGGAAGCAGCAGATCAGGTATATCTAAGTCTATGTTGGATGATTTAGAGAAATCTTCAGATAGTTCCTGTTTCAGAGGGTCATAAATAATAAAACTGCGAGTGACACAAAGTTGCAGTGGAATGGGCGGAGAAAGCTACAACTGTCTACGAGGCGCAGTACGAGTGTACTTCAACGTTTGGCAAACAACAATTGTGTGGCCGAGAGTATCTATACCCTACTGTAATGATTCACACCGCCAAGCTGTCTGAAGATACGGCCTAGCGCCCAGAATATGTGCATCAAATCTGCGCATGAATTCGTTTACTACTGACGTTGTTAATGACAGATGCTAATGGATCGTTGCAGATTGGGCAAACCAGGAAGCCGAAAAAACATCCTCAGCAAGTCAGATGACTCAGTTGATCCCGCAGATTTAGTGGCTTTCCTGTGAGATGGTGGTTTGCGTTAGGTGAAAACATATTTCTTGAAAGTTGACGTGGTTGATGTAGAATCCTGCATGGCAAAATCAAGTCACTCCTAAAATAAAGATACTGTACTTGAACCGGTCTAACTTCACACAGCTTGCCTCGATAAAGCAGTGAACGGAGTGTCGCAACCCGTTTTGCAGCTCTTAGTCGTTAATTCTCAATAAGAACAATGTTCTTCACGAGATAAGGACAGTAAGTTCGAGCATTTAGCTCAAGATGAAGGTAGGCCGTCGAGAACAGTCGCGAAATAATCCGGGTAAATAATTCCAAACAGCTTAATGACCAACTCAAACGTCGAATTTACCGTCTTAGTAAGTGACGTACAAATGGATGACAAGCTTAAGTCATTTAAAACTATCCTTCTTGTGCCCCATTCACGAGTAATTCACCGGTGAATAAAAGCTTCTGACGGTTCAGATCATGTACAAGCATCTATCCGCTTGAATGAAAAGGTTTATTCAGTCTATCTTGGATAGTACAATGAACGACTCAAGCTTCAACCATTTCATACGAGCACATTCACTCATAATATTGTCAAGATGTCAATGTACCCAGACCGACGATGCAACCTCGCACGACTGCTCCCATCGTCTCAGAATATTTACCGTTTACTTTGGCCTGCGTGATTGCCGGAAGTTAATGCTGTAGAGGCTATTTGGATTAATGATTTTGAAGACACGATAACAGATAAGGCAAAATGACATTGAGGATCTCATCCACTGCATGCAGGAAAGGTCGGTATAATATTCTTCAACATAGATGTGCTAAGTGTGCATTTAAATACAGAAGTGAAGACATCAGTCTTTTCGATATAACTTCTTGCTGACTGTTTGTACAGCCGTGTTCAGAAAATCGTCCAGTCAACCGAAGAAATGAATGACGCACAGAATGATAGCAAAATCAAGCAGTCAATGGAACACTTGTAGTCAGATCAGACAAACTAGGCGATCCATGTCACTGAGTCCACACAAGTATAATAACAACAGCTCAAGAGAATCACACATCATAATGCCTGACTAATGGTATGCATTCTACTACGTTTTTATGATCAGACTGCGCCGAATGACGGATGCCAGCCGTCACAATCCATTTTTCATTCAATCAACTACCTACAAATAAACTAGAATCTCGGCTACAACAAACAATCGTCCCCCAGAAAAACATCGCAAGACAGTACATCCTATAAATCTTCGAGGCGGCGTTAACATGTAAATGTAAATGGAAGAGCCAGCCGATGGTTAGCAGCGCTCAGCAGAACACGGAAAACGTCAAGCAACCCAATTGCCACGAATTTTTGAAACCACAGTAAGATCATTACTACAGGCAATTCTCCTGCATTCAGGAAACAAAACTGCTACTTTTGAGTTTGAGCAGCGATGTGCAACGAAAGAGTCGAAGGTAATTTTATTACTCCTGTACGAATATACGGATCTTTAGTCTCGTTCTGTTAGCCCATTGGAAACACGATCTTGACTTATGGGGTAACAGTCAACAGTAGCTGTGTCAACATAAACTTCCCCAAGCTTGAGAAACCCATTAACCAAACATACGCTAAACACAACCAACAGTTATCAACTCTAAACCCAGTACAGTTTGTCTGATCTGAACTGCCGTCCCGGAGTGGCTATAAAAACGACTAGACAACTGATTCACCCCAGTGGCCATTCTGGAAGGTATGATAATCTTATAACAGTCAGTTGTAAATGTGTATGCACAAATCAGCAATATCTTCATGTGCACACAAAACTTATGAACAAAAAGACAAGGGACTAGCATAATTCTTGCGCCCAGCGCGTTGCGTTTTTACAAAAGTATCGGTCTTTCAGCTGACGTTTGCTGAATATTGGTGATTCTTTGACATATCAAGTTTCAAAACGATCTGCACCTCCCTCACCCTGTAAATCAGAAAGCCAATGAGCAGACTCCTTTTCGCCTGTTGGGTTGCAAATAGAAGGTTCAGGCACAGTCTTAGAAGTAGGTTTAAATCGCACAGTACATGACAGGGCGAATTGGAAAGTCAGTGCGCTTACCCAGGGCTTACGTACATTGTTCTAAACAGATGCAAACAAATCGCCACTTCCAACATGTGAAATAATGGTTCACTTGTATCTGTCCAGAAATGGCAATGTTCATTACCTCCATTTACAGCCCCTCGGAGACTCTTTAACAGACTAATGTAGGAAAGATTGCTCAGAAAAACACGTCACAATTTTGTAGAAAATACACGCATGATAGTTAGTACATAACTAGACTACAGCTGTAAACGATGGTGTGCATTGCACACTTCAAAAAGTTAATAACTTTTAGGACTGTGATAGTTAACACACTAATTATGACCACATAGACGCATGATTGACCTAGTATACCACACGTAACTGGTCACGTCTACCAACTAAGTGGTCGATTATGCGACACATCTGTCACATAGATAGTTGTTATGACAGAGGATGTTGGATTGAGTCGAGATGATGACAGACAATGCATCACCTCCCATACGAACCAAAAAATTTGACGCAAACGAATGTCAAACTTAGGAAGCGCCCGAGTAGAAATGCGAAACATCAGTGCCATCACCAGAGACGGAATACGACATAAGGCGAGTAACTAAACTTATGAGAATTAAGCGTACATTAGATACTACAACTGTATTATCACCAGTTGTGATACACCGCAGTTCAATTGAACATTGTAATTACGTGCCTCATTACAATACATATTCAAGCTCAACAATGTAGAGCAAACGTACTTTTACGTGGAAAAGTTCCATATTGTCATCCAGGGAAATGACGGAAACTTCCATGGGAGCATCTCTTGCGACAGAACATGGAACTTTTTCCTCTGATTTTGACACCATATCACTACATATATGACGTTGTATTCTTAAAATTATAATTATTGCACATCCTCGTGCAACATGATTTAAAATAAAACACAGACGACGCGTAAAATACCCACTCACAAACCCCCAGCACACAACAAGAACCTTGAAAACGTAATAAAATCTAGTTCATTTTTATTTAGGTCGCTTAAACAAACGTAAGAATTCGCTGCGGAGCGTATATAGTGTGCACAGTCCGGAATTATATTCTGTGGTTCATTTTTGCATGTTTTTTTACACCGTTTTTGTTGACTTCCTCTTCACATTTGTTTGACAGCATTGTTGGGGACTCGCTCAATACAAAGCTTACTGATGAGTAGTCGGGATTTGGTTAATTTCAAGTTGAACATCACCCACAATTGATCGCAGCTGTCGCATTCCCATAGACTTCCAGTCAACCTCTTTCCAAAAGTAATACCCCGAAAAGTTAGTTCAAAATGCAGTCGCTGAACTGCCCACTATAGGAAATCCCGACCGATATGGAACAAGACAACCACAGAGACGAAACACGCACACCAACAGTGTACTTCTAAGTAGAATCAATTCAAACACGTTTTGTTCATTCTGCACAAGGACAAGTGGTGTAGACTGTATATAAAAATAAAGCGAAATATGAAAATATGTACAATACCCTATAGAACTCCCCCCTAGAGCGTTAGAAGGATGGAAACGCTCGATAAAATGAGGAAATGTTAAGCACAATACTCTTGTAAAATGGTCGGAAGGATTTAATTCCCGTGTAGAGTTGCACTGACGTATGATGTCATAGGCATCGTCCCATCAACGAGTTAAAGCAAACTGGTTTCTACATTGTATTTATTTACGACAATAAGTACTCTTCCTTCGTTCGAAACATAATAGTTCAATATTTTCCCCAGCGCGGAAGTTGAGGAAGGAAACCCGTATTCGCACTGAAGAAACAACGGTGAAACAAAACTGACTCAACGCAAATATTTTAAGACTCGCCTGTGGTATGATTTCCGATCGCTGATTACGGTTAGTTATTTGTTTATGGTCCCCCGCAGTTTCATAACAACCCACTCACTTCATTGATAATGTACAAAATTTTCAAGGTAGCCCAGAAAAAGGTTGTGAAGAGCACACTCCACTAGTTTCCCATTTGGACGACGCATCTAGCTAGCGCCCGTCTTTTGACAGGTGTCTGGAACACTAAGCTGCCCTAATCCAATTAACTAATGACAAAGGAAGGCATGCTCGCGAGAGTGTGACATTTCGTCTATTCTTGTCCGACGTGAAACTGGAACATTAAACTTAATGTGAAATGCGGTTAGCAATAGATAGCCAACGTTTTCTGGTTTTTAGAATGTCGCGCCTGATGATATAATGCTGAATCGACTGGCGTGTTAACTGGAGAGAAACTGCATTCAGCAAACGTTATGCAACTTGTTGACATCGAGAAGTAAATGAAGAACCGCTATATTCATATATTTTTCCCCACTGACTTCGGTTGAGCGCATACAAAGCCAGTGAATAAAAAGGTAAACATGCTGCAACTTGATAACACAGGCCATGATCTTTTAATGCCTAGTCCGTGCCTGTCAAACGGTATCAGATTCCACAGCAAACGTTCTGTGTATCATCTCGATGAGTGTATAAGAGCAGACGTGTGTACGAACGACATCCAAGTGACCCTGGCCAGATGGATTTATGCTCGCTCGATCGCGATTAACACTGTTACCTTATAACGCCCCGTATCATTGACATTATTACTACTAATACATGTTTCCTTTGCGCTCGCTAAAACTTTTATTCTATTGTCTATAACCAATTGGAGAATAATGTGGACTTTGTTCATATTAACCTGTCCTATAACAATTCAAGGTGCATCTTGCCACGCACACTCCATTGCCAACTGTAACATTTCATAACCAATGATATCCACCACAGACTCAACATCGGCACTATTGTCACCATCATTCTCAACGTTGAGTCGTGCTAAGGGACGCCGTCGATCCTGACAAGAAAGTACTGTGGCTCGGGCCGCCGCTCACCACAACAGAGAAATGGGATAATCTGGAAGAAAAATTTACCAAAACGATAAAAACTGATGAAATAAGGCTAAGTGGGAGAACTAGAAATGTTAAGAGTGCATGCACGTCAATGGCTGTGGCATACTGCTATGTCCATAAGCGTTTTAGGCAAGCGATGACGATGATCGCAAACGTCGCAAACCGACAGACAACACTTATCAATCTTGCTCAGCAGGGTGGTCGAAGAATTTTAAAACCTGAGATCACGCCATCGTCTGACCGCCTTGCGGTGTCCTCTAACTACCGGCAGCCAGACCGAACAATGCACGGCGAAGCAGACGCTCCACCGGCATACGGATTGCGTGCCGGAGACTGCATTTTTATCACCTCAATTAATCTTTGCAAACTCGCACATTTCAAAAATACGAACTGGAAAATGTCCGTATTGCTTACACAGTGATCCCATTTAGTACAGGCTGACCGGAGGAAACAATGGTAGTCGGTTGTCGAGGGTCTATATGTATTTTACACACGAACGGCGTAGGTCTCCGATCCATAGAGCAAAACTAGGTGCACACGTGCATTGCAAAATTCACCATTCACTCGACAAGCAGATATCTTTATCATGCCACAGACAGTGAACATTAGCAGACGTTTTAGACGTGTTTCTTTATCCTCGTGAACACCTCGTCAGCAATACCAAAATCTGATGAGATGGCACTACTCAAGTAGGCGATGTGACCGACACCTTCACCAACCTGCTCGCAATAACAAAAATAGGGTCAGTATCAACCCGAACTTGAAACAACACTTTTTAGTTTGTAGGTGCAAAGTTCACACCACACAGAGCAGCCGTATTAGTTTGGCGGTTCGACACAGTTTGCATGTTTACTGTAGAAGAACCAAGCA
>LOND01001033.1:22617-42668 GCA_014220965.1 Paragonimus kellicotti
GCATACTGCTCTCTCATCGTTTGCACACCGTCTCAGGCACATATTTCTGTGTACTATTGTTTTGATCCAAGAACGCGGATGGCACAAGGATTGTTTATTAGGGATAGCAACGCGTGGCTTATGCGTCTCAACAAGACAACAAACGAAAACACTAATTTGCATACGGTATTCGGCCCCGACCGCCACGGCTGGCCACAGACGTCAACGCTTAGTTTGCCCACTTGGCAAGAAACGACAACATTTAAATAAACGTTTCGATACTTGTCTTTTGTTTGGGAGGGGAGATCCGGTAATCGGGGCAGTTGATAAAACGGCAATTCAGGCTTGTTTAGAAATCAATGGTAGCTCGGAGTGTTTTTTGATTGACAATGGGGCCGCGATTTGATTGATTGGGCCGAGGCCGGGAAAGACTGTTCAGCCGTGTACAATGGTCGTTCAGATATGATGTCCGAATCAATGGTCACGTAGACAAACAACCCTTCGTCGTTTCCCCCGACGCACGTCAGACCATATTGGGGGCGGATTTTCTTGACCGCGCTGAGGCGATGATTGATTTGAAGCATGATGAACTTCTAATGAAGTATGGTGTGGTTCCATTGGTGAGAAAACGCAGACCCCAACTTGGACAGCTTGAAGCGAACAGAGCAATACCAACCTGTGACGAGGCGTGCTGCTGTGTTGACGCCGTTTTAGTTTCCGTTTGTGTAAGTCGTGTGCATGGCTTACTGGGCCTTTGGCTCATGCTTGTCTGTATTGTTTCCTTTTACAGGATTGTTGTTGGAACCCCTCCTTCGGAAGAACGCTGTCCCCCGGTGTCTCCACGTTGCCCCAAAATCGGTCCGTAAGTGCGACGGACAATCAGAACAGAAGCGGCTGGCTTGCATGTTACATTTTGGCGACCCTGCCAGGATGAAAGAGGTGCCATTGTAAAAAGAGGTGCCGTGAAAAAAGAGGTGTTAAAGAAAAAAAATGTATCAGAAAAAGTGTTGAAAAAGAATATGTATAAGTAAAAAGGAGTACAAAGTAAATGGGCAGTGGGCCCACAGGCACTATGTCCCCTGGCAGCACAAGCACCAGCCGGCTTGTAGAGGGTTTGGAGCACCGGGGTCGGTGCTCAACGAGGAGGGGAGTTGTGTAACGTGCGATCGAAACCAGCAGGCGCGCACAGGTTAAATTTGAATTGTGAGTAGTATAGCATGGTCGCTCCTACTCACTACACTATGGCATAAACCGGATCCGACTCCGTCAATTGTATTTCTCCCCTGTCTAGTGATTGTGCACACATGCTTTCCACTTTTCGTTGCAATATACCTGCGAGGATTGGGGAGAGCTTAATTTGATCTTGTTTGCGAGTTTCTACTAAACATCAGTTCGGGGGGGGGGGAGATTTCCCTGTCGACTCATCGTTATGCAAGTCGAATCATTAGCTTCGGGGACCGGGTTCTCATAGCGCTTTCGAAGAACAATTGGCCCACGCCATTACCTATTACATTGTCAGATAAGGATCTCGCAGTTAAGCACATTTTGACGTTTGTGTCGAAATCAATCTTGGTATGTCTGACACCATAATATTCCACTTGGTTACTACAGATAACGGCAGTGGCTTGACATCTCTCATAATTAAATGTACTTACGTACTGACGGCTGATAGTCAACGGAATCCGGTGAAGTTAGGGCGATTATTTGATGTTGAGTTAGAGCAAGCAAGTGGCAAATTCACCATGATTGCTCAAAAAATGTTTTCACAAGTGACTAGAATTGCCTCAAGCCTAGCTCCACTGAAAAAAGACATTAGCAGGATACCTCAGTTGCGACCAGTGTAGTGAGGAGGAACAGTCGTACTATACTACTCACACCACTGCTATTCAGTAGTGGAACCAGAGCATAGATTTTGACATTGAAGTAGCCGCAGGAAAAATACAAGAAGAAACATCGGAGTGCAGCATCGCATGAAATGGTTCTTGGTACGTAAAGGAACTGAGCATTGGCGTCTGTGGCAACCGTGACGTTCTGGGCCCAGTACCGTACGCAGATGAGTGTTTTTGTTTGTTGTCATGTTGAAACGCATAACCTACGTGTAGCTTTTTCCTGAATAAATAACCCTTGCGGTATCCGTGTTCTTGGATTACAACACTTGTTTTACTCCAATGATCGTTATAACAAAATCCGATGCTAAGGCAACGTGCTATCCTGATTGGTCACCGCGCTGACATGCCAGTCTGCTCGCGTTGTCGACACTGATTGGCCGTAGCCTTCTGCGAATCGCCGGTTGACTTCGTATCGATGCGTTTGTCCAATCCAGTCCCTTTACATCCTCCCTCTTTAAGTAACATAATCCACTGTTGAGTCGTGACAACACTTCCTTCTTTGTGGGGAGGTGCACTTCATTCAGGGTTACTCGTTTTCTCAAATGTTCTTGATTCCTCCTCTCCAGTAGTCCTCCGGAATCTACTTCGCATGACCGATAACCCCAGTATCTCACTACCATCCATCGTCGTGGGTTTTCTGGAACGCACTCTCATCATCATCATCATAGACAGCAATACATCAGTGGTTCACACTGATGCTTAACTGCCACACAACCACGAAGAAAAACCTATATAGAAAGAGAAAGAAGAAAGAAGGGGAGGGGAAGGGGACCTAACTACTAAAAATAGCTACGTCTATATTCAAACATTCAACATCAAGACGCCTTGCACTCTATTCATACCTTGTCGCCCACCTGTATGGCCGGTAGGTCACGGGCTGTTTTGTCGTGGTATTGCTTTCGTCACCGCAAATCGTCATGCACTTTGGTTTTGTTCAGTGATTGGGGTTTTATAAGAGACCCAATTGCGAAAAATCTGGACTTCGGCTGGATTCGAACCAGCGACAGAAACATGCCCAAACGCGGCAAATGCTCTACCAGCTGAGATACGAAGCCACGCCGGAAGCTCAGAAATTTCCCACTTGGGGGCTTAAGGGGTTCTCTTATTATCGAGTGATGTGTGCGTGTTCGTCTGCCCAACATTCTTTGACCTGAGCTATGAGACAGTTTCAGTAGAGTATTCCGTTTCTCCAGTAACATTAAATATGGATCAGTTCCAGATAATTGTGCCAGTTGCAACAGTCGCTTTGCCATTTTGACCGTCGCCTTCGGCCTTGTCATCGACAAACGTTCTAAAATCCGTGCCAATGAACTGTGGTCCGTTGTCTGAAATGAAGATCTCAGGTATGCCATAGCGCGCAAATTGGGCTCGCAGTTTATTAACGACCGCGCTGGAAGTAGTGGAACTCAGCCATTCTAATTCGTAGAAATCGCTGAAATGATCTATTGTGACCAAGTATTGCTTATTGTTGAAATGCAAAGATGTCCGCCGATAATATTTGCCAGGGTCTTTGAGGGATTTGACGCATCAGCATCGTTTCCTTGGTTTGTTTCGAGTCAACAGTCCGACACGCATTACAGCTCTGTATGTAGTCCCTTATGGAACGCGCCTTCCGCATACAGCTGTTCCGTTTCGTATGTGCCAAGTGAACATGCTCCAACATCTTCCGCTGAAATGTTCTCGGAATTGCGATTCTTTCTCCTTTGAATATTAATCCGTCTTCCTGGATAAATTGATCGCGGTCACTAAAGAAGACTGCTAGTTCCTCGGGCAACTTTTTCTTATCGTGTGGCCACCCGTTTCTAATAGTTTCAGCCAGACGTTGTAACGTAGCGTCCTGTGCCGTCGCTTCTTTTAGGTCGGTGATTAGGGCGGTTTCCGTCATAGTGTAATCCATAGCCGCAATAGTGTCAAAATGAAGCTCTTCGCAGGCGGAACCTTTTCCACAAGCTCTGGACAAAGTGTCAGCTATGTGCATCTGAGTCCCCGGCTGATAGATCAATTCGACGTCATATTTTTGCATTCTGATTAGCATTCTTTGTAACCTTCTTGGTGCAGCGGATAACGGTTTCCTCACTATTGAAACTAACGGTTTGTGGTCGGTATGAACTATTGTTTTCCGACCAAACGTATAAGTGCTGAACCGTTCTAGGGCGAATATCACTGTCAGCATTTCCTTCTCAATTTGCGCATAGTTTCGCTCAGCAGGCGAAAGACTCCTGCTTCGGTAGTCTACTGGTCTTCCGTTTTGTAATAATACCGCCCCAGACCAGTTTCACTGCTATCACATTGAATGACCAGAGGTAATTCTGGATTGTAAGGGTTCACCCTAGGAACTTCGGTTATAACTCGTTTGATTCTAATAAACATTGCCTATTGTTCTTCCTCCCATTTCCATGGTACTCCTTTATGGGTCAACATGCGGATAGGATGCATCATGTCGGATAGGTTTGGAAGGAACCGACTCAGATAATTGACCATACCATTCAGTCGTGACACTGCTTTCATATCTTCAGAAGTTGGTATCGGCGACATACTTTTTCATCTCGGGGTCTATTTTGAGTCCGTCTGATGTTAGCAAATGTCCCGTGAAAAGTGACCTCTTTTTCTCGTAAAGCCACTTTGTCGCGCGACAGGCGAATTCCTCGATCGATACAGCGCTTCAAAAATTCCTCCAGGTTTCTGTCATGATCCTCCAAAGTTTTTCCAAAAATTAGCACGTCATCTGCGACACACGTGACTCCTTTCAATTTGTCAAGTGCCTGGATTAAACGTTTTTGAAAAATTTCGCTGGACACCTTCAGTCCGAAAGGCAAACGCAACTAATAAAAACATTCAACGGAGGTTCAAAATGTGGCAAAGTAAATCGATTACTCGCATAATTTTATTTGCCAAAAAGACGAAGGTAGGTCAACCTGTGTGAAAAGTTGGGCTTAACTCAGCTCCGCGAGAATGTAACAGTTGGAAAACGGTAATATTCTCTTCCAAGTAACTTATTCAGTTTACTGGGATCAATACAAAACCGGATGTCCCTTATACTATTAAAAGTTCCGGCAATCAGACCGACTAACCGGTCAGTTATTCTATCGGATTTGTACTAATAATTTCGTGACCTACGCAAACTTATTTAAATATCTTGCATTTACTGAAGGTGTGTTTATGTAACGAAAACGGAAAAGTCACCTCTCGGGGTGCATAAAGCATTCCACTGACTTGACATGACTGGATTATCGCATACAAATATTTATCCCAACCAACCTACCTTAATATATACCAGTAACATCAGATGGGTTATCCGATCAACACGACTTTACGGGATACTAGAATGAGCCACCAGATTGGCCAATGCCAAAAGAACAGCATGCAGGTCTCAACAACCAACACTCACAACCCTACAGAAAGGGAACAGGTACACGTCGCTTAACCGATGCCAATTATCAGCGTGGATGTGAGTATGGATGGAAACCTCATGATCGGGAGAGATGTTCACATGTGTATGGGATCAGCTGGTGCGATATTTGGTAATGGCGAACGTAAGCTTTGAACAAATTGCATGTAAGAACACAGCTGGATTTCAGTTTCATATGAGGTGAACACGACTCAAAAGTGACCGCAGTTGTCACGTTGTCATATGTACTTCAGGCAACCTCTTTTTTTGGATATCTACTAAAACTTTCTTGCAGGATGTTGCTGAGTTGGGGGCGTGTGAGTTATACATAAAGTAACCACGGCTCAACACTAACTACTTGTAACAAAAGAAGGGTACATAGTTTAGGATTGAGGTACATGGATAGAGCAGGCATAATTCTGGAAGTGATTGCATATAAACAAACGAGGGAAATTCAAGTACAAAATGATGTCCGCGTTGATAAAAGTACGGATAACAATACCCAGATGTACGCTGTGTCCGTAATGTTGGAGGGGCAGGATCACGTTGATGTGATGTGGAGCTGTGGGGTTGTGGTGTATCTCACGTCATTGTATACGTTGGCTTGGTGAGTTATTGAAGTGTTAACCGTCCAAGAAGCAGCGTTGGAAGTTGAGATGACTTACGCCACATACTTACGTGCATATCTGGGCATAAAATGCCTGCAGATTAAGGCGCATGAAGATGACACAGTGTGTCGTGTATATGGCACCGATAACCACCATAATGACAGAAGAGTTCGCTGTCCATCGGGTGAGTACAGACGGGAGACGCCTAGCGGAGACTGCGCGTACGGGCTGGATCGGAATGGTCGAATCACATGCCAGTATGTGAAATGCGTGATGCCGGTCTGTGGCCTTAGACATTGGCAGAAGGATGCGTACGTGGTTGCTACATGGCGAGCGCAGTGTCTGTCGGCCAGATGCGGGGCGAATAAATGGCTAAGGTTGAACCATCGGGTTTGGCGCACGGCATTGGGCCGCCACAGTATAAGTTGACAAGCTCCCATCTTCATCTAGTGCTAACTGTTTTGATGAGTTCGTTCACTGTTGACTCGTGAGCCTCATGATGGGTTCTTTATGGTCTCTTCATTTTAGATGCTGGTATGCTGAATAATCTGAGTATCTGGTGGATTCACATTCAAAGTGAGAGGGTGTTATAAATCTAGTTTTTTTCAGTCGATCGACATTTCGGACACTTCTTTGAACCTGGAAAAAAGTCCTATTCACTCGACTTTCTGTATAAACGTTGATAGCATTGTCGACTGCTTGTCAGTGAGTGGATTGTCCGAATTCATCAAAGGCGATTTAACAGTGCTTAAATAATCTAGTTTCAAGGCGATTACGGAATTCCATTCCCTTAGTCTTGTCTAGTCGTCTACATACATTGCTAAAGAAAGTCCAGATGATCTAGCTTGAAGAACATGTTTTGTTTGGAAGTGTTACCGATCGTGAGAGGCCGGCAACTCCCGCAAAAATGTCGGGAGATCCTCCGTGTTTCAAAGTTCTGATAACTGAGCCTGATGAGTCATTGTAATAGGTGCAATGAATGTTGAGTGGGATTCATTGTGTATAAAACCTAAACTCTCTACATCCCAGGAAAGTTGTATATGCACTAGTGACGAACTGTCGCAAGAGCGAAACTTGAATATAGTGCTTATTCCGAAGGCAGCTGGACGAAAAGTACATAGGAATGCGAAAGCTACGATCAGGCATGAGCGATTTGCATTTTGTGTTCTAATATGTTCGTTACGTGATTCACTGTCTTCGAAGTGGTTCGAATTTAGTTGTTTACACCGGAGCGTCGGTAAATTAGAGTGAATCCACAGACGCAAGATGACCCGACTTGGTTAGAAAGTCTTTTTCTACATTTCATCTAATTGTATTTGTACTCCTGTACGATGATTCTATTTCTATCTTCTGTTGTTCTACACCAGTGCAATTCACTCAGTTTGGATCCCCTCCACTGGGAAGCACGGAAAGCACTTTCGAACATACTTAAATACTACAAGACCACGGAGAGGTGATATTGGGAAACACACATAGGGTGTCCGGTCGCCTAAATTGCAAACGTATCAGCAAACGAAGGATTGAAGGACGAATATAATTGCGTGGAAATCAGCAAGTGTAAGTGTCAGCAACATTCACCTAAGAAATCGACACTAGGAGGACAGTGTGCACACATAAGATTTACCTATCTATAAAGGTGAGTGGTAGCCATTCCATGCCAAGAACCGACTAACTGATATTTACAAGACAACTAACAAGTTTCCTTTCAGGGTCTGCCTGCGGATCATCATTCTTTTTATTCAACCGTCCAGTTGTTCATAATGCACACAGCTGTAGCAAAAGCGAAGTCCCATTTATACATATAGCCGACAAAACGACCCTCATAAACAATTCGGAAGCCTGCACCGGTACTGTTAATTACAGACAACGGGACGCATCCGGGATGCGTAGCAGGGGGTTTTCGTTTTCATATAAATTCAAGGTCACCCACAATTGATCGCAGCTGTCGCATTCCCATAGACTTTCCAGTCGGCCCCTTTCGAAAAGAAGCACTAGACTCGAGTTTCGCTCTCATTAGAGCTCGTCAGTAGTGCATATCCTTGCCACTGCCGGGACTAGAACTCCGGCCACTTTTCATGAGGCAACCGTGTTTACCACTGCGCCATTGACCTCACATTAGGCACGACCGAATTGTCATATGTGAACGTGTCAGTGTCGATCACACCCAATCATGGTCAAATTGAGCACTTTTATTTGGCAGCGTGGCAAATGTGAACAAACGGTTATTTTTATGGTAGGACGTAAACACGTTCCAATTGCAATTACACTGGGATGATTGAATCGATTCCCACCGAAGCCAGGGGACACATAAAAGCATGTTCTTAAGAAAATCAAGTAACATGGATTATAAAGGTGTTGTTCGGATCGAAACTTACAGCGCTCAGAAAACCGGGTGGACAGTAATGATGTTAACTGACTGTCCACCATTCGTCCAAGAGTTTAGCACTGCCAGGCGTACATCGGCACCGAAACGTATGGACAACTACGAAAAAGTGGACGTGCACCCATCACGTACAGAGCCTACTCCGACCTATATGTGTCGTGTAAAAGGTTCTCGTTTCTTGAATGACTTCATGTCGCGGCAGGTCCAATAACTGGGAAGCGATGTCCCAGCACCTCATAACACTGATGTCACAGCAGTTTACACACACTTCATATAAAGCAACCGCCCATTATGAAACTCACTGACCCGAGCCCGTCACCATCCCAACTAATTCACGGTCTGGCCGGCACGTCCATTGAGCCAGACCGAACCTAGCTTTCCGTGGTCCTGGAGTATTCTACAGCCTTCCAACTTGGGGACTAAGTGATTCGCGACGCGTTGAGAGTAGCAAATATTATCAGATTCAAGAGACTGGAAATCCTTCACACAAGCACCATCGGTCAGTCAGTCGGGCTATAACTGGCAGCGGCCTTAGATGTAAGTAGTGCGCTTGCCTAAGCAAGAAGGAGGTCAGCTACATCAAGCCTCAGCCTAGACATGAGTCATTTGGTTGAGGAAACAGCTTACAAAAACAGACATCCAAACCGTCACCAATGAGCTGATTTTGCAAAATTAAAGTAGCCAGTGGGAAGAAATCGGTCTGGAGCGGGACAGTAACCAGTATAACCGTGTCCGTATCTTTCGTCATATATATATATATATATATATATATATATATATATATATATTCACAGAAAGAAACTAACGGGAACCGCGGGGTAACAGAAGTCACCATGCGAGCGTTACGGACACTTTCGCGACCGCCCGTATTCTGTCCTATTGACATGCGAACAGAAGCCATGTGGACGGCGGCCTCAATCGGCCGGATGCCGACAAGGCGTCGTGACTGAAACCGTTTCAGCCTGTCTCACTTCACACAATCGAAATGTACGACTGACAGCCTACCAGTGCGATAGACTGGTCGTCTGACTTTCTGCAGTTGGCCAATCAGAGGTAGAGGGTGTGAGAGCGACCACAACACCGACTTTGAAACGATTGGTCGATACGACCAGGTCGATACACAGCCTGTTTGCCGCTTAGCGCAATATGCTAACGGGCCGTGGTCTACTGCCTCAGTCTGCCGGTCCTACCCTTTCGGATTACACTCGCCCTTGCGCATGGTGGTTATCAGGCCGCCCGCCCGGTCGACCACCAAGCGCCGAATCGTCACGCGTCAAGGTGACAAAGTAAGTATTCTAACTGTGCTGGCCTCGTTTGATTTACGTGTCTGCCGCAGACCAGGTTTCGAGGTGCCTGGCTTTCAGGGCCGGCACGATATTTGCCGGTACGTCGGTGGTCGTACCGTGCTTAGGCCTGTCGTCCATTCCGGCATTTTATATTGGGTTTTTGATTCCCGCTGTCTGCTTAACCGACTGGTTTTGTTTCCAGGACTGTTCTAAATAGTACAGTGTTAGCTGCACCCAGATCTGCTTAGATATCGATCTTATTTAAGGAGGTACTTACACGATCTGTTCGAAGTGCATCTGTCAAAGGTGCTGTGACTCATTGGTTCATACAGTCTCGTCGATATGACAATACGATAATGGTACGATCAATTTTCTACGGACAAAGGTTAGGTGGCGATGGTTATCTGTTTGGGAGTGAATAGTCTTTAGCCTGATCTTTGTTTTGATTCCGTTATCATGGTCTGTTATGGGTGACCAAATTAATTGGTGTCTTGGAGCAGGAATTTCCCCGATTTTTCTGCTGTTATGATACTTTCAGTCAGTTTGGGTAACCTCGCGGTGACCTGGTTGCAAGGACGCAACTACTAACTACAATGTGGTGTGTTCGAACGCGGTTTACGCAGTAGTTCCTGTCCATATGTGGGCAGACAGGTAGTTTTCCGTCTCATGTGCAACATTGTATTATGTATTGTTGTAAACCGAGGTATACAACTGAAGATCTTACACGGCACTGATATCAGAATGTGATGACAGTAATTCGCGGTCTTATCTATCCTAGGGGATTATAATGGCACAGTCTGGCTGACGACGGAGACGTCGTTGGTGTTTTTGATCCATTTGTTATTACGATGTGTTAGCATGTGCTGAACACATCACCCATATGTGCCCATATGATTGTACTCTGGTGCTTATTTGATATTGATTTATAGATGACTGCTTTCATAGCGTTTTCGGGTGCTGACTAACACGATGCTCCTATGGTTACTAATGCTTGTCCCAGTCTGTATCGAAAAACAAGGCAGTCCATTGTAAGCGCTGCCGTTGCAATCGGCACGGAACCAAAGTTTGACTTTTTTTAACCGAGTGACATAAAACGATGAATATTGGGAATAGGCCGTCAGGCTGCACGTCTCACCGAAATTTTGGTTCAAATTTTTCGATACACGATTGGTCTGGTCTTGAAACAATTGACACACAGGTTAAAACCTACTGGTAATTCCATTGATGTTTGTGCTTAACTTACGGGTAACGACGAGTCCGATTGCCATTTAGGCGGTCTCTAATTCGAACCTCAGTATTTTTGGCCGTTTCTGCTGTTTGGGTTTGAGCAGCCTATATCTGAGTCGTCGTAATCGGGTCACAAATGCCTTATGACACGAAAGACGAGGAGTGACCAGTTCACTTGCTGATTTTCACGATTTGCACCGTTTTAGTGTACGTTTTCTATAAGGAAGAAGTCGTTTCACACGTCCACCTTATTCGTCCTTTCAGTCAGATTGAAGTAACAGGACTTGGTCTAGAGACGTACTGACTACTTTTGAGCAGTCGGGACTTCGGTTTGTATAGACTGAACACCGTCTTTTTGTCGCAACATTCGCATTCAGATTGTCTTATCATCGTAGACAGCAATACATCAGTAGTTCACACTGATGCTTAACTGCCACACAACCACGAAGGAAAAAAGCAAACCCTGTACAGGAAGAGAGAAGAAGAAGAGGACGGGAAGGGACCTAACTACTAAAAATAGCTACGTCTATATTCAAACATTCAACATCAAGGTGCCTACACCTTGCAAACAAACAACCGAGCTGTAAGTGAAAGTAAGGCGTCATCAGCAAGACAGCTTATCGGTCAGCGAGTGTAGTGGACTGGGTTTCAAGTCCAGGTTGAGGCAAGAATGTACACATTTGGCATAATCCCGTTTGATTGACCACGTCCTGCGCTCCGTTTTTCTCCTCCGTCAGACTATCATCAGTCGAAAATAAACCTCATTTTTTGAACTCTAGAAATAACTATTCTCTTTGTTATCTGAAAAGATGCAAAATTTGCCACACGTGAAGACCGCATTGCGTATAACTATTGACCTCAGATAACTGGCTCAATGTATTAGTGTGTCTGAGTCTGCTCATATTATCTGTCAGATTAACTGACATGCATTTGTTCGGTGTTTCCAGTGTACTCTCGATGTTGTGTTAACGACACATCGATTTTCAATGCTGGAGTCGCATCGAAACTCTGCGTGTTACCTGTTATGCATTTCTGCTGATCACGCTCGTCTGTCTAA
Source organism: Paragonimus kellicotti (assembly GCA_014220965.1). Lineage (NCBI taxonomy): Eukaryota > Metazoa > Platyhelminthes > Trematoda > Plagiorchiida > Troglotrematidae > Paragonimus > Paragonimus kellicotti. The sequence goes on from LOND01001033.1 coordinate 34,435, forward strand.
TAATTCATCCATTATGCGTTAGGTACTGTGACGTTTGTCCGTCCATGTGGTTTTTTTGTCAAATATAAATATATATGCAAATGAGAATCAAAGGGTGATCTCGACTACACTAATGGGTGCCCGTTAAGTTTGTTATAAATAGAATATGGTACTTCGAACATCACAAGGTTGATAACGTGGTCGTGAACTTCGTTGAAGCTTAATAAGGAAAAGGGCAAGCTCCGTCTGTTACTATTTTTCCTTATAGCAACGTGTACCTAATGCTGAAGCAACTTCCTCCAAAATCACGTCAGGTTTTTCGTCACATCTTGATAATCCTCATCCCCATAGACAGCAATACACCAGTGATTCACACTGATGCTAAACTGCCACATAACCATGAAGAAAAAGAAAGCAAACTTTGTATAGGAAGAGAGAAGGAAAAAAGGGAACGGGAAGGGACCTAACTACTAAAAATAGCTACGTCTATATTCAAACATACAACATCAAGGCGCCTACACCTTGCAAACAAACAACCGAGCTGTAAGTGAAAGTAAGGCGTCATCAGCAAGACAGCTTCCTTACGGCTTTCACTGCCCCGCGTCATTAAGTGCACTCACTTCACAGACAACTCGGCCAAACAACAACATTCACGCCACTGAGCTCGATTAGCCGCCATCTCACCTAACGTCTCAAGCCACCGACTCTGTGAGTCGCGAGGGCCCCAGCCCGGGAGACGAACCCGATCTACAGTGGCCAACCCCTTCGTGAACGATTTCATTTGTCTACGCAGGTCATCTGTCCACCTCGCACCTTGCGCCAGTCGACAAACAGTGCTCGGTGTGGCAAACGACTAGCTGGCATCCTTAGTACATGACCTAACCATCTAAGTCTGTGCAAATGTAGCGACTGAACAAAGAACTCGTTTGACAATCAGTGCCAAACACCCGCTTCCTAACCTCCTCGTTGCCTTACTCGCTGTTGCCACTATTAAGACCCCCTGACAGAGAAAGGCAAGAACAAACGCAAAGACCGCGAGCAGTATCTCTATCACGAACGAACGCAACGATATCGCAAAACGGTACGAAAATCAGAGCGCAAGTATCGGAACCCAACTCTCGCAACCCAGAATCCCAACGAGTAAGGAAAGAGATAGCCTTCAATGGCGTTTGGTTTGCTGCTCTGCCGGAAGGCGAAACAGTGATGTACAGCAGCTGTATTTATAGGTTTTGAGCGGCCTTGGCCTAGGCCACTCAACGGACCAATCAGAAGCGAGCGCGAAACTCGAATTTTGAAAATATTGGCGGGCATTCAAATTCCCAAAATCGAAAAATCCATTTTTCTTGGCAAATAGAACGAATTCTTGGGAAAAGTGCTTCTTCCCAACAACATCGTGATACGAGCGATTGAACGCAGACATCGGTGGTCAAATACCTGGAGACGGTTCACGTCCTACCCTGAGCGGCCAGGTTTCGCTGCCGTAAAGTAATACAGCCCTCACTGTTGTCTGATATACGCGACCCTTAAGCTTCAGAGAAATACCTCTCTGTCGCCATAGGTGTCTTAGATTAGCGATATTACCCTACCCTCAGAGTTGCATGATTATATTTCGTTCCCTACATCTCCGTCGCCGCTGATGCAACTTCCCAGGTACACAAACCGGTCAACAACCTCCATGACTTCATTATCTAACATTAAATCTACGTAATCACAACAATCTTGCAGAAGCACTTTGCATTTTGAGGCTGCAAAGCGCATTCCGAAGTATTTAGCAGAACGCGAAATAGCGTCCAGTGTTGTTTGTGCTGCTTGGAAAGTGTCAAACAGCAACACCTTGTCGTCAGCATAATCAAGATCAGTCAGTCTTTCACCAGGTAGGAGGTCCACGCCGGCATCTTTTGTCGGAGACAGTCTTTCCATTATTTCGTCTATGACAAAATTAAACAGAAGTGGTGAAAATGGACAGTCTAGAAGTACGCCACTGTTGGTTCAGAAACTGTCACACCACTCGCCGTAAACCCTAACCTGAGCTGAAGTATGGGAATAAAGCGCCGACAGTATGTTCACATACTTGGTCGGTACACCCCTGCGTTTAAGCGACTCTAAAAGTGTAGATCGATCCACCGAATCGAACGCACCTTTATAGTCGAGAAATACAACTGTTGGTCGGCGGTACACATGACGCTGCTCCAGAATTTGACGAAGGGTAAAAATGTGATTTATACATCCTCCTCCAGGGCGAAACTCTGCCTGTTCTTCCCTAATGTTTGCCTCTCGGGCTGCAGTGAGTCGACGAAGTATAATGGATGCCAGAACCTAGTAATGACTGGGGTCAAACACGAGCAGCTTGATCATGCCTTCGCTAGTCAATGTCTCTCGCCCACACCTTTCACTCGCCGATGTTTAACCTGAGTGTGTCAGCAAACTAAGTAAACACTCATCCAAACTGAAATTGAGTAAGTAGTTCGTATATTGATGACCTTAACCAGCGCTGTTGTTGATCAGTAGTTAACCAAGTGTAAAAAAAAATTAACTTTGCGGGTTATTGGATTGTTGAGGATTGGATGAAAGAAGTCTGAGGAAGTTAATCGAACTTTGGTAGCGATTTCATGTCTAGGAATGTTCTAAAAATGAACACCTAAGAAAAACGTATGGTAGCAAATACTGAAAACTGCTTTGAACGCCAGGAGCTATGTCCTCTTTCATGAACCTAGGCTGCGCAAATGTTGACATTTCTCAACCCTCGTACGACCAGTTTGACAGCGGTTGAATGTAGTTTGTCTAAGATGGAACAATGGATTTGTACCTCTGCCAAATGTCACGTCGGGTACGATGAATACCACAACCGTACAATTTAAGCTAGCGACGTTTGGTAAAAGAGTCGGGAGAGGTCTGTCGTGCGGAGCATGAATTATCACTGTTTTGGAAAGACCGCTTAAAATTGAATTTTGCCTAAGACATGTGAACTCATGCGTTCATGTGTAATTGTTCTATTGTAAGCGAATAAAATAGTTTGTCCGCTCTTCAATCCTAAAAAAGAATTTGCAAAGTTCTGGTTTGGACTTTTCGCAGCTTTTACCAATGCTACGAGCCCAAAATAGTTGAAAATCGAGCACACCACTTTTGCCTTACAAATCAGGGGGATTTCTTGCCAGGGATTGAGTCAGAAATGGTTGTTTTGTCTCATACCCGTCAGTCAGGCTGGGGCAAGAATGACTCGTGTGAGGCACACGGCGTCGATGTTGTTGCGTACAACAGTGCACGGTATTGTACCGTTCAGTGCGACAGCACAGTTCTAACTAAGCCTGTCTACCAATCACGCGGTCGCGCATTCGGGCACAGTTGTCACAATTATGGGTGTCTACTTTTTGACCAACATGACAATGTCCAGCATACATCTGATGGCGAATGTTACATCACAACAAATGCCTTGTGGAGAATTTGGCAAATTCTTTTTGATCGTTCACTGATCTCTTAGATAGAACGATCGGCCTAATGAGATGATCTAATAAACTAGTTTTACTTCGGACAACAGAGCAGTCGTCACCAACATGATGAGCTGGTGCATACGTCAAACGGAAATATAGGGTTAAAAGGAAGCAGTGTTTAATTTTTTAACCCATTTCCATTGACTGTCTACTTTGTGGTGTGGTTTCAAATGACGACTGGTAGAAAGTGAGATGGCCAGTGAGTCACCTGTCCTAGTCGAACATCAGCTTCGCATTTCATTGTACTTACTCCATTTCTGAGCAATAGCTATGATCACCAAACCTGTTATACTTGGGATATCTTTTAACTCTGTTAACAGGCAAATGTTTTAACTTAGTAATGAATACTACGAATTTGGCACATCATAGAATGAGTTACTACATCATAACGAAATACGTTTACTCCGTTCTCTCCTTATTAAGTATCTATACTCCATAACTTCGGAACGGTAAAACACTAGCCAGGGATGCTGTGTTTACTACTCACTGACGACTTATATGGTGGACGGTATATTATTATCGAGGCAACTGGGTGACGTATTCTGGATTATCTACTGAGCGGTGGCTCCTGTTTGGATGTGCTACCATATCTATGCCTTTTCATTCGCCTTTCCAGTGAATCAGTTGTAACCAAGTCGTCTGCCGTACTGTTGCCCAATGACCTCGTTGAAATAACGAGTTTGTCTTTTGAGGGTTTTTTGTTTCAACCAGCCTTGCGGCAAGACTTTACATTGGATTACATCCACGTTTGAGGGGTCTGCATGGTGGTTGAAATCCGAAAAGCCACTAAAACTTGTAAACAGTGAGACACTGCCTTTCTTGTCATTGTATTCGAAAATAACTTTACCTATAATAAACGGAAGATTTCAAGCCTTGATGTTCGCACGCCTACAACAAACCTGCATACTCATCTGGGGACGTTTGCGAATTGGTCGAGACATTCTTGCTTCTTCCATCTACCTCTGTCACCGATCTTTGAGGTTGTGGCTCATCGTGGAGACTTCCCACTTCTTTCAACCGTTCGCAAAAACGGTTGTGTGCGTAGTGTTATTTTGTTGGTGTTTCTGCCCGAATAACTTGGCTGCTGTTGGATACTTTCATCGACATTCATTAAGCAACAATTGTTTTAAACCCAGTCCCTTTTCTATTCCCAGGCCAGGTTTTTGTGAGATATTTTTAACTGCTAACTGTCAACGCACTAGACAAAATGAGGTCAACGGTGTTGCTCATGGTCAATCATGTTTCCCTTCTACCTTACGCATAGTTCAGCATTCCGATGACAGTCAATGACTCAAGGTATCTCCACTTCACCCAACCGGCTGCGTCCCACAATTTTATCGTCCTCCTGTCGGACATGCACTCACCAATGGTCACACACTGTGAAATCAATAGGATTTCATGCGTTGACTTTAACACAGTAGACTGTCAGACTGTGACATGCATGGTTCACTGGTGTGCTTGCGACTCATTGTCGCATCAGATCAAATGCGTAACGACCTGATAGTCTGACCGTCTGTCACATCATTTTGGTATCGTTTCTGTGTGCATCATCGGCCTAGTCCCTTTAAAGTGACAGCAGTACAACGCATCTGCCGTCTATCACAACAGTTCATGATAGTCTACCTCAATTGGCATTGAACTATGGGAATACTACTCGGTTTTCTTTTCAGATCACTCTGTCAGTGCGATTCCACTTCCGGTTTGTGATGGGTCAAAAGAAACTGACCGTGCTGGCTGAACCGAGTTCATCCACAAATTTCACACAATTTTCTCGCTTACCCGTCTCCCGGGTCAGCATAGGCTGCACAACAAGCCAGTTTTGCTGCCTAATTTGACAATCTTAAGGGATCACGCATTCGACTTATCCATAGAGCTTTGCCAAAAAACTACCCAATCCTATTGATTCATACCTAGACCTAGATGAGGATGCAGCTTAATGGGTGGAACCTTGACGTGAACCGTGACGTTTTTGTGTCCACTTACCGCAACACAGAGCGAGTGCTACTCTCGTCTTTTGTCCCCACGCAGATCTGAATGCTCACATGTGTCTGTTTGGCAGCCTATCGGAGTGTAGTGGACAAGTAGGTGTGCGCTTGACTCTCGTCCACTAACAATTAAAACGCCTTTCCTGAAGAACAGTCGAAACGTAGTCCCAACAGGCATCGAACTAAAGAACGCAGTGGGTTTGGAAACAAACCGTATATTTCCAGCAATGTTTGGAAATATGATAAGTAGTTAGCTCTAGCCTAGTCTGGGACCAACGGCAGCAACCAAGAGAAGAAAGAAAAGAAGCGCGAGGTGGGCTACCGCCCACTCGGCAGGCACTCAAAAGCGCGACGAGCTAAGGCGTGTAAAACCTTCGAGTCCGTTTAATAACACTCAAAAAGGTACAAGCGAAATGACCTTTAGGAATGGCACAATAAATGGGTCGTTAAGACGAGGGCAAGCATTCTCTGCGTGCAATTGGTTGCACGATCTGAAGAAAGTGGCACTGAGTTCATATCAGGCCTTCTGTAGCATGCGTACGGTACAGACAAGCGGGAAAACACGATTGCAGCCGAGGCCCTTAGAAAAGCCACAGGATCGCTGGTCACTACAGAGGCATACTTAACGTGAAAAACTCAACTGGCTGCCGACGCAGCACTGGTCGTTGATGTGGTTTGTTGAACATCACCCACAATTGATCGCAGCTGTCGCATTCCCATAGACTTTCCAGTCGGCCCCTTTCGAAAAGAAGCACTAGACTCGAGTTTCGCTCTCATTAGAGCTCGTCAGTAGTGCATATCCTTGCCACTGCCGGGACTAGAACTCCGGCCATTCTTTTCATGAGGCAACCGTGTTTACCACTGCGCCATTGACCTCACATTAGGCACGACCGAATTGTCATATGTGAACGTGTCAGTGTCGATCACACCCAATCATGGTCAAATTGAGCACTTTTATTTGGCAGCGTGGCAAATGTGAACAAACGGTTATTTTTATGGTAGGACGTAAACACGTTCCAATTGCAATTACACTGGGATGATTGAATCGATTCCCACCGAAGCCAGGGGACACATAAAAGCATGTTCTTAAGAAAATCAAGTAACATGGATTATAAAGGTGTTGTTCGGATCGAAACTTACAGCGCTCAGAAAACCGGGTGGACAGTAATGATGTTAACTGACTGTCCACCATTCGTCCAAGAGTTTAGCACTGCCAGGCGTACATCGGCACCGAAACGTATGGACAACTACGAAAAAGTGGACGTGCACCCATCACGTACAGAGCCTACTCCGACCTATATGTGTCGTGTAAAAGGTTCTCGTTTCTTGAATGACTTCATGTCGCGGCAGGTCCAATAACTGGGAAGCGATGTCCCAGCACCTCATAACACTGATGTCACAGCAGTTTACACACACTTCATATAAAGCAACCGCCCATTATGAAACTCACTGACCCGAGCCCGTCACCATCCCAACTAATTCACGGTCTGGCCGGCACGTCCATTGAGCCAGACCGAACCTAGCTTTCCGTGGTCCTGGAGTATTCTACAGCCTTCCAACTTGGGGACTAAGTGATTCGCGACGCGTTGAGAGTAGCAAATATTATCAGATTCAAGAGACTGGAAATCCTTCACACAAGCACCATCGGTCAGTCAGTCGGGCTATAACTGGCAGCGGCCTTAGATGTAAGTAGTGCGCTTGCCTAAGCAAGAAAGAGAGCTCAGCTCATGGAGGTCAGCTACATCAAGCCTCAGCCTAGACATGAGTCATTTGGTTGAGGAAACAGCTTACAAAAACAGACATCCAAACCGTCACCAATGAGCTGATTTTGCAAAATTAAAGTAGCCAGTGGGAAGAAATCGGTCTGGAGCGGGACAGTAACCAGTATAACCGTGTCCGTATCTTTCGTCATATATATATATATATATATATATATATATATATATATATATTCACAGAAAGAAACTAACGGGAACCGCGGGGTAACAGAAGTCACCATGCGAGCGTTACGGACACTTTCGCGACCGCCCGTATTCTGTCCTATTGACATGCGAACAGAAGCCATGTGGACGGCGGCCTCAATCGGCCGGATGCCGACAAGGCGTCGTGACTGAAACCGTTTCAGCCTGTCTCACTTCACACAATCGAAATGTACGACTGACAGCCTACCAGTGCGATAGACTGGTCGTCTGACTTTCTGCAGTTGGCCAATCAGAGGTAGAGGGTGTGAGAGCGACCACAACACCGACTTTGAAACGATTGGTCGATACGACCAGGTCGATACACAGCCTGTTTGCCGCTTAGCGCAATATGCTAACGGGCCGTGGTCTACTGCCTCAGTCTGCCGGTCCTACCCTTTCGGATTACACTCGCCCTTGCGCATGGTGGTTATCAGGCCGCCCGCCCGGTCGACCACCAAGCGCCGAATCGTCACGCGTCAAGGTGACAAAGTAAGTATTCTAACTGTGCTGGCCTCGTTTGATTTACGTGTCTGCCGCAGACCAGGTTTCGAGGTGCCTGGCTTTCAGGGCCGGCACGATATTTGCCGGTACGTCGGTGGTCGTACCGTGCTTAGGCCTGTCGTCCATTCCGGCATTTTATATTGGGTTTTTGATTCCCGCTGTCTGCTTAACCGACTGGTTTTGTTTCCAGGACTGTTCTAAATAGTACAGTGTTAGCTGCACCCAGATCTGCTTAGATATCGATCTTATTTAAGGAGGTACTTACACGATCTGTTCGAAGTGCATCTGTCAAAGGTGCTGTGACTCATTGGTTCATACAG
>LOND01001033.1:62954-88406 GCA_014220965.1 Paragonimus kellicotti
GATAAACGTCTCACACCGATCCGACCTGCTACAACGATTCCTTTGGAATCGTGTCAATCTGCCGATCAGGATCATCTGAACGTACCGTGCATTGTGTCAACAGTGGTAGCAAGTCGCCCTCAGTCTTACACGTAAGTTCTTCGGAAAGGTAGCTCTTGGTTGCGAGGGGACTTAATCATGGCAGGAATTCCCACCAACTACAAAACATGCAGACCAACAAAGTCTTATATCCAGTAAAATGGGGGCCAAAGCAATTGAAAAATTGTCCCGTGCTCATGTATTCACTTCCAAGTAGTTTCAGTGCAACTATTGTACACAGAGTGATGGGCGATCACGACCCATAAGGGTTACTTCGAGGAACATTGACAGATGCGGCGTTTGATTGCGCATCAGAATATTAACTGGAGCTGCGGAATCAATACGGTAGCTAGTCAGTGACAGATGCTTGACGGTTCACACCGTCTCCCTGTGGGCTGCTTTGAGGCTACTGCATACATTTATTGCCTCGCACGTTGTGGCCCATCTAACTAAGAATGTGCACTAAGATATGGCGACGTGCCGCTAGTAGTAACATGTTTGCACGCAATATAAAGTAGATCCTTCGACCTCATTTTCTTACGTTTTAAACTACCCGTATTGATTCGACTACTCGAAAACTCGTCGTTAGTACCTAAACTGTGTCACCCACGTGGTAGAAGTGGTAGCGTTTCAGTTGGAATTCAGTTTGAAAACTTGCACAACGGAGTGGACCACTTATTTTCTTCGTCTATTAAAACCGATTTGGACCGGAGGTGTCTTTTTTTTCCGAACTTGTATGGGACGGGCTTTCGAGTATCTTTCGTTTATTTTCCGGATATCCATCAATCAAAAGTTTCCATACAAGCCCCTCCTCGTGTTACACGTTGTTGTTGTTGGTGCAACTTTCCCTTGCCCCACAGTAGAATTGCAATTGAACCTCAGCTAGATAATTATAAATGTGAATCGCATTATCTCGTCTTCCGATCGATAAAACGCTATATTATACCCTTCTGACGTCTAACCTTCCAGTTAGTTGCGCATGGATCATCACCCTTTATTAAATTTTAAGTTGAACATCACTCACATCTGATCGCAGCCTTCGCATTCAGATAGACTTTCGCCGACTACTCATCAGTAATCTAAAATATCGCCTAGCAGGTTTAATGAGATCGGAGATTTCGACCTGTCTAGGAAGTCCTAATCGCGGGGTTATCGATTGGAGTTAACAGACAGTAACTGTCTCCTATCGAGACGATCGGGCAACCTGATCATTACTCACAAGCGAAAGTGGTTGAGCGTTCACATATGATAATTCGGTCGTGCCTAATGTGAGGTCAATGGCGCAGTGGTAAACACGGTTGCCTCATGAAAGCATGGCCGGAGTTCTAGTCCCGGCAGTGGCAAGGATATGCACTACTGACGAGCGAAACTCGAGTCTAGTGCTTCTTTTCGAAAGGGGCCGACTGGAAAGTCTATGGGAATGCGACAGCTGCGATCAATTGTGGGTGATGTTCAACTTGAAATTAACCAAATCCCCGACTACTCATCAGTAACCTTCATTAAATGACTGTTTTGATGAGTCTTGGAGGTACACACTGATCTCAACATTATTCATGTCTCTTCTCGTGTGACTCGAACACAGCGTGCTTGCGCGTTTCAACCTGTCCGACACCGTTGAGATGTTGAGACGGAGACCACTTCACGATTCTACACTATCGAAGTTGTTATGACATTAAAACTTTTGAAACCAGTTGTTTCTTGCACGAGAGTTGGCTTCTACTATTGCGCGCCCATCCATAGTGGTTCGCTTTGTAACAGGTGATCCATCGGAAACTTCGTTATCGGCACTCACAATTTTGAGTTTGGGAGCTTTTATTTACCTCCACTCCCCTTTCATAACATACATCGATTTCACAACATTGTGCACATTCGATTTGTTAATGCCAAAATTCGTGGAAACTTCGCCGATTGTTCTGTCGTCCCTATCAATCCTCGGAACCATTGGCGTATTCTGGTTTTCACATTGCTGTAGCAAATGTGTTTGAATGAATGTCTCACCCAACTACCCCGTCAACCACTAATTTAATTCGTACTCCTTTCCGCGCCAATATCGCCACTAAGTCAGCTTTTTCGACCAATTCACGGACCTGGTTTGGTTATTCCTTCTGGTTACAACTACAAACGCTAGCCGTCGGCTAAAGCAGCTTTTCCGTTTCAGACGTTTTAATAAGGCAGTCCAGTGGAATTGAACCAAATTAACTTGCCGCTGTTCTTCGCTCTATTTTCTTGACCTTCTCTACCGAAAACTCGTAGTAAGTAAACTACGGCTCAGCCTGCCATTGAAGTTCACACACTTTTTACTCGGACCCACTTTGAAGGTCACTGCTTTGCGAACTTGCGACATCCACAAGGATTTACTTCTCGTCAGTTATCGCGCGTACCGTTGGGTAAATACCATGTGAGTGCTATGATGGAAGCCCGTGGAAAGGGGAAACGACATTACATCATGCGAGACACATTTTATCCGTCAACAGGCGCTTCACTGACCTTGAAGACCATACAGCGCCCGTGATGAGCAGCACGTTTCCTGGGTAAGAACACAACGTCGAAATCCGGAGTCCAGATCAATGGGCTTACCCCACAAGCGCGCCACCTAACAGAGTCGGGTGTGTAAACGTGCGCAACACACTTGGCTGAAACCACAGCCAGATTAGGTGGCTGTGCGTAGGGTGGGGTGTATGCGCATTTCCAGTGAAGTCGCTCGGCCCATCGACCCAGTGTTTTGGCCACCACGGTCCACGATCGATAACACCTGGCTGTTCACACACGTCTCTGTAACCGTTTCAGCGCTTGAAAGGCAATGCTGGACTGGGAACCAGCATGCGCCGGTGAGTGCATTGGACAAAGTAAAGTTACGATATTTCCATAACGGATTGTGCCATCAAGACAGTTATCTCACCAAACGGTAGATTTTATCATCTAGGCTACATTCATGAACGGAGAAGATTTATAAGTCACTAAAGTGATCAAAACCTAACAGTTTTCCCATAGAATCTGAGGCACGTCATGCTGTGATTTTAGGTTTATCGCGCCATTTGTGGACTCTGACGTGACGTATTATAGCCATGTTGTGAAAACAATAAGCGTCGCTTAGGCACCTCTCAGTTTTGTGGCCTCGTTGCTGAGTCCGTGTCGTTCCGCTTCCTGTCTACATGTTTTATTTGTTCACTTTGCCCGTGCGACGATGAAGACAAGTTGTGTTATCGACATTGGCTTAGACAGCTGGTTTCAAACTGTTGTACATGTTGAGATGCTTTGTCTCATGGAAACCTGCTTCGTCCGTTTAGTTTGGATCAACGCAAAACATTCGCATCATACGTGTTTTGGTTGTGTGATTACGAACTAATAGTACGCCGATGCATGTGAGTACTGATCGAATTGTGCGGGGTGGGGTAAGGAGCGTAACGCACTCCTTACAAGTGTCATGCTCCTTCGTCAACTAACTTCTCTAGGACTGTGCATGTTGTAAGTGTAGACGCCTTTGATGGCGGTTTAGAATCGATACTTTCATTTCACCGAAGACATGGACCTGTGGGCCTGTCCGGGGCTAGTTAATTCCATTTCTGTGTTTGTCTTTGTTTGTGATTCTGGTTATATTGGGTTTGTTGGATTATACTCTTCTCAGTTCAGTTTGCCGGACAACAGCCGCATACAAGTTGCTCTGATTGAATTTACCCTGTTGTCCTCCGATAGCAATGGTTACTTGTCTCCTATAAAAGTGTGTTGTTTTCCCCCTACATGTAGATTGCTCGATGCTGTTCAGACCGCTCTGCTTTATTTGTTTCATCGCTGTGGCCAACTGTGTGATATAGTGTCAGAGAGCACATTGAAGCCTGAAGATCGATTCCAAGCGGGTCTTTGGCATCTAGGACGCTACACTGGTTAAGCGGCTGCTGAGGGTGAGATAATTAATGCATGCCCACTGCATCGACATCTGTGACAGCGAAGAGGCGACGGAGTTGAGGATGAAAGATCTTAACAGCAAAAACGGAACGGTGCTCAGTTCGACCGGTCAAGCTCGAGCGAGGCTCGCAATGTATCCCTGTTAGTTTTTGCAGTGGTAATCATGAACGGCGGAAAGTGAAATGTCCGGCGTTTGATGAAAATCCTATGAGATGTCGAAAGAACAACCACTTTATAGAGCAATGCAAAACCGCTCTCTGTCGGAACGATCAGTTGGGAATCAGTGGTGTGACAAATTCGGACTGGTATTCAGGGCGCTTTTGAATCCAAAGGAATTTATGCCGAGCCTATTGTTGAAGGCAAACGATGGCAATCTGATTTTGGTTTTGATACGTCCCTCAATATTATACCAGCAAGTTACTGTCAAGCATTCACGATAGGGCCTTCTGCTACCCAACTACGAATTTGGAATGAAACGAAAATGCAAATCTTGAGGAAAACGGGTGTATTGATCAGTTATCGCAAGAATGGCAAATTTAGATTTGAAACATTGAGTTCCCTTTATCCAGTTCATCAAGACGGAAAGAAGACATACATTGCGAGATGCAAGCATTTCGTTTATTCTCATCAGTCAACTACATAAAACCTTATATTATTGGTTTTATTTGTTTGGTATGGAACGAACTTGGATACTATTCCTTGATTTGGTTGCCATCCCAATGAAGGATCACATGATTTATCATCACAACAACTTTCTTCGTGTGTTAAAGAAGCCTCCGCTGTTCCACCACCCGTTAGGGGAGAGTTCCGTTTGGCATCCAGGTGGTATTTAAAGACGAGCTGATTGGCTTGTTCAGATTAAAAGTAACAACACCATTAGGTGGGCCCAGTGTCTGGATCAGTTAATTGGCAGTAACGTTGAAAAAAATCGGATAATATTCGTGTATGCATTGATTATAGGCTGCTGAACGCTGTACTCCGCAGTCAGCCATACCAGTTGCGGACTTTAGACGATATTTTGCCCCCGAACTGAATCAGGTCGATTTTTTTCACGAAGTTTGATATGTATGCTAACAGCTAGTGTTAGATAAAACATCTCATTATCTATCCACGTTTTGTATTCCTTCTGGGCGTTTCCAGTGACTGTGCTTATCGTTCAAGTCAAAGATGCTTGTTGGCGTCATGCGTCCACTTCGGCAACTTACGCACAGAGGTGTCACGTAAATATGGGGTGACTTTTAGCAGCCAGCGTGTGACGAAAACAAGAGGTTAATTTCTGCAGCTCCGGCACTCGCATATTACAGTCCTGAGCTTTCTCTGACAGTTCAGTGTGGTAACAGTCAGCCCGGGCTTGGAGCGATATTGCTACAACAATGTAGATCAGCGGACTACGGAAGTAGAGGCCTTTCGACTACAGAACGGTAGAGTGCTGCTGCAGGACGCGACTATATACTTAAAAAGCTGATTTGTGTGATAAAAAATGACTGATCACAGGATAAAAATCTGCTCGAACTGCTGGTTGGTATTTTTTAAGGACCACGATCAGTTTGTTCAAGCAGAGAGAATAAACTTCAAAGAAGAGCGTTTTGCAGTAGTTCATTGAACAAATCCAATTGGCACACGCTAGGGTGAACAGCTGTGTTCGGCGAGCAAAGGAAGTTTACTGTTGTCCAGACGTATCCAGTAAGATTACATAGCGAAGTGGCTCAAAGCAAATGAAGGAAACGGTCCTGCTGAAGGGACTTCCGAGAAGGCTCAACACCTCATCGCAGTCGGCATATCTGCAACGACGGCAAACAGTGTATGGGTTCCGTTGACTACTTTTCAGACTATTTTGAAACCGATTGGCTAACGAGTACCACCGAAAGTGCAGTCGTCAACAAGCTACTTACTCAGTCTGCTTGTCATGGCATACCGGGGGTATTCGTCTCTGATAATGGACTTCAGTTGGCGTGCACGAATTCAGGACGTTTGTAAGAAAAAAGGCGTCTGAGCATCGAACAATCAGCCAGTCAAACGGGAAGGCCGAAGCTGCAGTCAAATCTATCAAAAATCTATTACAGTTTGCCTTAGAGTCAAGAAAAAATCCATACCTAATGTTTTTAAGACGAAGAAATATGACATCGGTTACGGTGCGAAGCGCCGAATGTTTACAGGGAGAGCCGAACCAAAACTGCCGTTGATGTCTGAACATGTTAGACGAGCCAAATGGTCAGCACTACCTACAACGATGCAGACCGCAACAAAAATATGCTGTGAGCGCGGAGCTCGAAAGCCAGGAGACAAGGTGTGGGTCCAGTTTATTCCCAAGAACCCGGAGATTGGACATGGTGTGGTGATCAAAGGTCGTGTGCAGTGATCATTCGTTGTTGGGGTAGTTGGAGTAGTGAGAAATCGTGTGTGAGGAAACATACTTCGTCGGAAAGAGATTCATGTATGACAAGTCCTGAAGAACTCTCAAGAACGAGAAGTTGACAGTCTTATCAGAAAGAGTCGGATGTGATACGATTGGACTGGAGTGCACCCCGTGTTGGAGACCGTTCAACCAGTCAGAGCTCACATACAGGCTGCTGCAAGTGGGACGGTGATCGGTCGACGCCAGCCAATCAGAAAGGGTGAACAGCGGCCGCGTTGGATTTGTATGTAAGAAATGGTGGTTCAACCGAATTGTTTGTCAGCGGATGTGGGACGTAATAACGAACGGCCTATTTGGAACCCAATATGTTTGTCACCCAATAGCAGTCATTAATGTGAACATGGTTGTTTCTCTGAAAACCGTTTTTATCCCAATAAATTGTGATTGCCTAGGATCGCTGAAGCTGCTGTTCTGATCTTTTCGGCACGGTAGTCAAGTATACTAAAACACACATTGGAGCAACATAAGTTCTTTGCAAGCGACGGATTGTCTGTTTCGTAGGCATTATTGTCGACGTGAACAATCGCATCGTGCGTTAGTCGTGCACGGGTTCCAAGCAAGGCCTTCATTCGTTGTGTTGTTCTTTCTAAAGTAGTTCCGTTGGAAAAATTTGGATACCGGCGAAATCGTCTTCTCCTTAATACAATTCCCCCTACAGAGGTTTTTTCCAAGATTGGATCGCTGTACACCAGAGTGGCTATCTTTAATGAAAATCAAAGTGTTTGGTGAACAAGTTGTAAAGCGTTTTCTTATCTTCTCTGCTCCTCTATTTTCCCTAGAACCACACAATCCCTACCACCGATGACATTGCCGTTGACCGAGTCCCTTTCTGTGAACCTTGACACTGCTCTGACAACAACCAACGATGACCGGGGTACAGAAGGAGGCCGTGTGTTTTTCACGAAGATGAAGTCATCTCCCGACAATGCACATGGATTGGATTCTAAACAGGATTTATCGTTCGATAGCCACAGTGAGTTTTTTTAATGGCATGTAACCCTTCTCTTGACACGCAAAGCACAACATACTTTCGTCTTTTATTATATGTTATCTATCTACTATGTAGCGCCAAATTTATGGATGATTGGTGTATTTTGTTCGAATGGATCTCGGTTGACTCCGGCGGCCAATTGATCGATTTTTCTGGTTTATTATTTGATTGCTCCGATTTGGCTTTTCAGACCTGTTGGTCTGACCAACATACTTCCAGTCAATCACAGTTTGTTCTAATGTACGGACATCGTATTGGCTATTCCACCGTGATACATATGAGCGCTATTCAATTTACAATAGACCTGCATCCGTTCTCGCTGTACTCTGGGATCTAACTGTGGAACGGCACTGAGCGTCTCATTGCCTAGGGATGTCAAGTCTTCTGTTATTATTTATGCTTGGTATAGTTCAACGTCAACTATTTGGGTTCACGGAATAAAGCTACAGTTACTTCAGATGGGTGAAGTTGAAGGTCCTCGTTTCTGGGTAGGCAACTCGACGACATTCGACACATGCACGACACAAAACTACATGGCACTAATTTGGTGTAAGATTCGAATTACGTGGTTTCTACGAGTAAAGCTCCTCGCAGTGACCTCTCTTGTAGACAACCACCCTCAACAAGGGCCACTTATTTACAAATAAACGATTAATGCTCAACGCGGTTCCAGTGTCCAAGGGGTCTGAATGATCTTCAACCCAGAAAGGTGTATTTGTGGTTTTGCTAACATACTGTGTGGGAGGTGAGAATTTGATACTATTGATCCTAAGTAGAAGCAAACAGCCGAGACGTATCAAGAAGAGAGATCGATTATCTCTGTTTATTTGGCGGAATTCAAGGTATGGATGATGAAGATGATCTTTTAACCAGGGATTTTGACTAACCGCATAGCACTTGCACATAATTGTGTTCTACACAGAATATTGTGTGAGCCATATAAAGCGTGTCTTCCCATCCTTACGCCTTTGGGTTCACTAGCGATTGTGGGTACTAAGCAAATGTACACATCAAACCATATCCATCTAGTGACTCAACACTAGATTAACCAAGAAGTGTTCACCTTTAGAACTACGTAAATTTTGGAAACTAGCATGCGTGGTCAGAAGTAGGTTTGTCGTAGCACGATGATTTTTAACTGACAGCTTGGCGTATGTGCTGCATACTTGAACTATTATCGTTCCATCCGTTATTCTCTCTCTTCGGACTCAATCTCCTGACCGTCCCGCTGTATCCTATGGTTTCGGGTGAAGGCCATTTGAGGACCATAATGACATGTGGAACACGTTTTGTGTTTAGGCTAAGTAACTGGCAATCATGGCTGTAGTGGGCGCTATTGATCAGACCAATGAAACACTACGGTAAACGTTAAGAAGCTACTCTAGGTTGTTCTAGGAGATAAACATGTTTGAGTGGCGTTTACATGAGGACTGTTCAACCGATTTCTATCAACTTGGGGGAGAAGTGCCGTTCCAGAAAGTCTAGAGGAATCGAAACTATAGCGCTTATGGAAAAATATCACACATGACTTCAACATTGAACACTCGTTGAGAAAGTTGTTTGTGCCTCGTGTTACGATGTGCCTTTACGATGCAAACCATCGGCTGGTGATGGTGTGGTACGAATTTCCAATCTTTGCCTTCAGGTCACATGTTGAGGACTGTGAATTCCAGTGGCATCCGAATGCAACGTTCAAATATATCTCGGACAGATTATTGTATGTTACTTTAAGCCTCAGTCCAGGAGCTAGGATAAATGTTCACTTGTTTATAGGTGTGTATTTTAGGTGGCGCCGTGGAAGGCACTGCTGACCATTCGAAAAAGGAAAGCAGACGTGAGAGAGGATGTGGGTTGGGAAGAAGACGTACAGGTCAGAGAAGCAATCCTAGTCGCTGCTCGGCGTCGATCAGAGGTTGCTCTCGAGGTCATCATCACACAAACAAACTTACGTCAACGGTCATGAGGACAACAATGCCTGATAAATGTTGTACAGCTGGGCGAAGTATGAACGGAGTAGTTTGTAGTACTCAGCCGATATGGACCACGCCTACACTACAAAATTTGCCAATTTTACGTTATCTGCTGATGATAGTAACTCGAAGTATTGGCACCTCATGACATGTCCTCTTTGTGTTTTGATGATAAGCACTTACATTGTTGGCTCAGAGGTGAAAGCAAGATAGCCCGACTCGTGTTCGCAGATCGCCTCATCTTTACATGTGCACTGGTCGATCAATACTGTTCTGAACGGGATTTTTGTCGCCTTACAATGAAAGCACTGTTCTTTTCGGTGTCGGCGGAAAGGTAACAGAATAACCTGGCTAGTGTAGAAATCAGTTAATCGAGGCATGCATAAAGTTCAGCAAGAGTCATCTCTCGTGCTCGCTACTGAGATGTGAGTGCACGTGAGTGCGACGAAACGACAGCCGATCTTCGTGGGAGACTGCGAGTGACTAGCCTTTACTCACTGTCCTCTGTCATTTGTTCCGTTCACGAATGTGTCACGTGGTCTCTGTGGAGTGAGGGCTGTCCACTTTTGTACAGGAGTGTAAGCGAAGTGATGTTGCAACCACTAGGCTCTTGCTCGGGAGATCTACCTGCGCTTATTGATCATCCGACTAACCATTGACAAACCAGTCACAATGGATCAATATTCTTCAGCATCCTGATTGGTTTATTGCTTAGGCTGGTCAAACATCACATTGGCCTCGGTATCGTGCTGAGAAGCTTCAGCCAGTACGTTCTCCTGTTGTGTGCTTTGACTCCGAGCGTTTGATCGGGTCATAACAAGTGCTCTTATATTTGCTTGGACTTGTTCCGCTTTTATGAATATGTACCGGTGGGGTAACTACTCGTCCAGAATGGATAACACAAGGTGTTGTACAACCGCCGTTTATGTGATTCTTAATGAATCCCAATCCATAATCCACTTCCCAATTCCCGCTGTTCTGTGTATGGTTGTTTCACCCGACATGCCGATTACAGTGGACCAAAAAAATTCATGATCAGTATAGGTTTGCCTCTAAAATATCGGTGTTTTCATTCTCCGTTAATGACACTGAGTTGGTCCACTTTTGGTGAAGTATACTCAACTTATCCTTATTTACATACTGTGAGTTGTGTTCATTCGGTCCAGCTGATTCTGAAGGTATTTTGGGGAATAATACAAAGGTAAGTAGTCAAAATTGAATGTCAACTTGAACACTCTTGTGTAGATGTATGGGTGAGCCGGGGCATCAACATCTTGATGTATACCGTTATTCTAGCCGAGGACTGTTGGGCTTAAATGTTGTGTCAATGGACAGCCGATTGGGATCGACTTCGGCTAATTTATTCCTGGGATGAGTGAAGGACTAACTTCGAACTCAGTTGACAGCAACACTGTACGAACGATATGTTGACGGTGTATTAGTTTTTACAGATGAGATTCAGTTCAAACAACCTTACCGACTTCTGATCTCACCACAAGAGATTGAGGGAAGTGTGCCGTTTTTAGACATTTCATCAGTCAACCTGAAGACGGTACGACAATACGCGCAGTGTATCGGAAGGCAAAATGAAGTGGTCAGTATCTTCGATCCTCCTTGATTGCTTCGATATCACAAGCGTGGCGCAGTCCAAACCCTGTTAAGTAGAACCAGACAGATATTTACTGATAACGGTATCACTAAGGAAAAGGAATTCCTGAAGGACGTTTTACTGGTCGGTGTTTATTCAGAAAAGTTTATAGAAATTCCTTGTAAACAACAGGTGACCAAACTTCACACTGAGACTGCTTCCAAGAAGTAAATTTGATTGAATTGGACTTTAAAGTGACCACATAACAACCGATGTAAACAAAAACTTACGACTAGCCTTAAGTTGCACCTACCTAGCTGCTGGGTTGCAAATATTATTCTCCATTTGCACTGTCATCATCCATGTTTCCGATCTCGATCCAACGGACTATTCTTCCTCTCACCCAATTTACCAGTCCATCTGTAGCTACGGTGAAAAGTACGGACGGAGGGGGGGTTTACGATAGCGGATAGCGGAACACATCCCTAAGTGGTTGTTGAGCGCGATGACCCAAAGAACACTAACAACACAACGGCTAAGCCGGAACTCGGGTGTCTTAGATTGCTAAACACGTCTTGGATACAAGTCACTTGTTTGACCCATCAACGTCGCTCACTGTTGTTACGTAACTGAAACCCAGAGCTGTTGGCATCCACGACAGCTGTGCGAATTAATTAGAATCGACCACTTCTGTGTGCACAAAAGGTGCTGAGACAATCAGTATCGTTGCCGTCGAATTGACCCTGATTCTGTTAGTGCGCGTCATGTTTACTAGCTGTTCTTGTTCCCATGCTCCTTTAATATATAATCAGTGATTTTATGTATGCAGCCGATGTGATTAAATGAAATGTTGACATCTCGCAGTATTTGTCTTTTTGCCGTGCCGATGAATTGAATCAAAGGGGCTTAATATTTCCAATCTTTTATCTCCATCATTGACAGTGCGATCAAGAAAGGCCGACTTACTCCTTTCAAATCGTGATTCCTGCATAGAGCCAAACATGTCACCTGGTATTGTTGGAATGTTCACACCATCACTGCATCGTCCATCCTAGACCATCCACATGCAACATTCTCGTCCAATTCATTGGGTTGTGGCAATGATTGCCTTCCACATTCCAGTCGATCGTCCAACGTTTGATCTCCGTTGATTAGTATATCGAATCGTGGGAGGATGTAAAATTGTGTCCGAGCAAATCGTTAGCATTCCTCAAGGACTACGTATCCGAGGCCTGTGGCTTCTACCGCAACAATAGCAGTTTGCCTTATTTACTCTATGTGATTGGTTACTCCACGAATGCACGTCCGTGATATTGCAACAGGTGTCTGAGCGACGGCAGCGATTTTCTCTTACAGTGTTCACGTCTCGTCCGCGCTGTCTAGGAGTTACCTATTTTTTTTACCCAAGAAGTTGTGGAGATTACCACGGAATATAATGTTTGCATGATCTGTTTAAAGTGGTGTTCGGTGGTACTTGTTGGTTGTCTGTTATTCGTTGGTCCGTTTTACAGCAACCACTTCTATTCCAAAGAGTGGCCCCAATAGGAAGGTTCCACCGGTACGGCCACGGTAACTGTTAAACTTACATACTGTTGGGCCAGTCCAGCCTTGGAAAAAACAACGGATGATGCCTCACAGTAACAATGACGGAAGACTGAGGAACTTGACGTCAATCGGTGAAACACGAGGACACTAGAGTTAAACTTCACATCAAACCAGACTGTCACCCACTGTCAAAAAATCGGCCACCATGCGCGGTGCGCGCGCTTAATCTCGTCGGTTAGGTATACGGTCAAGTTGGAGATGGAGAGGGACAAAATTAAATCAACCTACAATAACGTTATCAAATGTTTCAGTGTTTCCTCTACACTACTGAAAGCAGTTTATGTGTTAGCACAGATTTTTTCAGCATATGGATTTTCCAGGTGTCAACTGTTTATCGTATGGTTTAATGCTGGCTTTGAGTCGTGCTTCAGACACGCTTCATTGTCACATTCTTTTATAGGTTTCTATTTTCATTCGGTAATCTCACCTTTCTTTGTAGATGTAGAGAATCAACAGATACTCACCCAAATGTTTCAAGACACGAGCACTCATATTCTACAAGATTCGGATGACACACCAACCGGTTCCGTCCCCTCTGGTCATACGGTGTTGGGTCTCACGGGTTATCGAGCCACCGGCGATCTGGTACTACGCAGTGCCTCAGATGTAGTCGCAAGGTCCGCTTCTCATCTGCCGCCTACAATGGTTCTGGTCTCCTCTCCCCCTTCCTGCCTCACATCTAACCTGAGCCGCGGATTAACGATCAGGCAACCCGTATGTGTGAGGACAACCATGTCGACACCGAGGATCGAGTCGACAACTACTTCCATTTCTGTGGATGAGAACGTGATGAATATATGTAAATTGCAGCCTATATTGTGTTCGTTTAGATCGCCGGTGCTTTCTTGTCATTTTCAATTATATTACCGTATTATTTAATGTTGTACTGCCAGCTTATATAATGTATATGGGGTAAGTTCCAGTTAATTCGTCATCTGACTTAATTAGCCGCTATTGACGTCATGAAAAACAGCTGGGGGGAATTGTCACAAAGGTTATTTTGTTTATCATTTTGTTGTTTGCAAGGTGTAGGCGCCTTGATGTTGTATGTTTGAATATAGACGTAGCTATTTTTAGTAGTTAGGTCCACTTCCCCTCCCCTCCTCTGTTTTCTTCTTTCTTCCTATATAAGTTTTTTTTTTCCTTTGTTCTTCTTCGTGGTTGTGTGGCAGTCAAGCATCAGTGTGAACCACTGATGTATTGCTGTCTATGATGATGATGATTTCGTAATTCCCCATTCTTGGAAGTATTAACTGTCATCGTGTCATTTACAATACATCATTCGATATGATTACTGATGGTGGAATGGTTCCTGTTAAGTCAATTCATATAGTTTGTATTTGTGTTGCCTGTCAGTCAGTTTGCTACGCTTTGCCTGCTGTGTTAGGAAATGTGCTTTCTACTAGTTCCCACCATTTTTCGAAGCTGTATGTCGTATATCTACGGAATACACTGAACACAGGACAGTAACGTTCTAATGGGCATTCTTGTCTGCACAATAGATGTGAAAAGATGTGAGAAATCACCAAGTAATTCTCTTGCTCTCAGAAGGTTAATAAAATTTCCCATCGTTTCATTTTCTGGCCAATTTTCGTATAAAGTTGGTCGCGACGATCTTTTCAAAATTGATAGAAAGACAAGTAATTTTCACATACTTGTAGCTCTATTGTGAACACTCCTGTACCAGCCAGGTCGTACTGTTGACTACCGCTCCACCGACTGCTCAGAGCCTTGTGTTGTGAACGCATTGCGACGTTTCATTCACTGGTTCACATTGGAACAGCGCCACTCGAGCATTTGAGTGATTCGAAAATCATATCCTCTTCTGTGTCAGGTTCGAATTTGCCAGCCGATGTTAACTGCCTTGCTCATTTCCTAATTCATATGTTTTTGGGTATGATTTTAGCCTCATATGGGAGAGGACGCACGTAGTTAGAAATAGTTCTTTTTGTTAGCAAGTCAAGCATTTTAACACCCAAAATGACTGGGGATAGAACTCCGGCCACGCTTTCATGAGGCAACCGTGTTGACCACTGCGCCATTGACCTCACATTAGGCACGACCGAATTATCATATGTGAACGCTCAACCACTTTCGCTTGTGAGTAATGATCAGGTTGCCCGATCGCCTCGAGAGGAGACACAGTTACTGTCTGTTAACTCCAATCGATCACCCCTCGACTAGGACTTCTCTGCAAGTTGAAATCACAGAAATCATTGACTTGTCGAGCGGTATTTTGATTATTGGTGCGTAGTGGGCGATTGTAGTTTTATATTAATTGGGCATCACTTACAATTGATTGCAGCTGTCGAATTCCCATAGAATTTTTCAATCAATTTATGCTCACCGATCATCAAAATATCGCCCGACAAGTCAATTATTTCTGTGATTTCAACCTGGAGAGAAGTCCTAGTCATCAAGCCATCGTTTGGGGTTAATAGGGCAGTTACCGTCTTCTCTGGAAGCCATCGGGCAACCTGAGTATCACTCACAAGCGATTGTGACCCAACGTCTATATTTGAGGATTCAGTCGTCCCTCGTGCGAGTTCAGCGGCACAGTGGTCGGCCGGATTGCCTCATGAAAGCTTGGCCGGAGTTCTAGGACAAGGATATGCACTACTGACGAGTCCTAACAGCAGCGAAACTGGGGTATACTGCTTCTTTTCGAAAGGGACCGACTAAAATGTCTGTGGGTATGCGACAGTTATGGTCACTTGTGAGTAATGTTCAATTTATATAAAATCGAAATCCCCTACTTCTTGCCAGTGCTCAAAGTAGCATCAGTAGGTCATGTGAAATACGCCTGAAAGGTCGACAGTTCTCACATCGTTTCGATGCAGTGAACCCACAGTTGTGAAATGCGTACTAAACTCATTGTTTGTCTAACAGTGTCATCACGTGTATCTCCTTATGCCATCTACTTTGTCAGCATAATGTATCCAGCATACTTGAATGAGCAAGTGCATGTTGGTTTGTATTCGTATTGTTATCCAACAAAAACATTCTGAGCATTGTTAACGGAGTAGTATTATTCAAAACAGCGTTCCTCAAAATTGCCAAAGTGACCTACACATTACTCTAACTTTCTATCGGTTAAACCGTTACTGAAAATGGACTGACAGATACAGGCAGCTGTTGTTCTTGTGAAACAACGCTGGCTTGACGTGCACAAACACGATCACGGTGGGCGCTTCAGTTGATCGTCTGCTGCATCGAAAGTGCTGACCCGTTAACATTCAGGGTTAGCCCGCAGCTGCCCATAGTGGAGGCATGCCCAGTCAATCACAGCGGGTGATCAATCCCCTCGACGACTGGTCGTTGCTTCTTAGTGGACACTCGTCTTACCTCTCCTGCAGCATCTGTGCTGGCGGTTCAGAAGGTTGCACTGATTTACTTCCCATTTCTCAAGGTGGCTAATGGCAAAATTCCAATTGAGTGCCAATCACAACAGTGTTTGGATCTTAACTCCACTAATGGAGACGTTAAGTTAACTTCACGCAGAAATTAACCTAGGGACCGTATAACTTAACCCATAAATGGCGTTGTGATACCCGATGCAGCTCTCAGACTTGGTTGTCTTCGGCGCATACATTTTCCGGTTGTTCTAATGCTAACGAGATATGACTTGCAATAGTGGGGGAAATCAGACTGAATTTATACCGGTCTTGCTGCTTGGACAGTTTCCTCACTTTATTGGTTCTCGTGAACTTGAAACGAGTTGATTGGCATGTTTGGTGATGAGTGCCCAGAATTAATTTCAGTTGTACAGTTCCTGTATACGACTTTTATGGACACGAGCAATCCTACGAATCGCTCTGGTCATATCTTTGTCTGTTCACACCTGTTTGTAACTCTAGGCCACGTCATTGTTGTAGAGCGTTACCTCTGCTGTCACACAGCTAACGTAACTGTCCGCGTTGTTTGCTGGTTTGTCCATTTATTTTCAGCATTTTACGAGTAGTGTAACCGAATATCTCAAAATAATCTTTTAGAACGTTTTTAAATTGACCTTGCACTCGAGTTTGGCCCGTTTCTCACTCCATATTTAAAATGAATCGTATCATCATCCTTGCGAGTCAGATCACAATCGTTGCAGAAGTTATATCGGATTACTAGCTAACTAAATAAAAACTTCATTGTGTTGTACAGGACATTAAGAAAACATTCTTGTTTGATCTGTTTGCACCGTCTTTCTAATAAAACACGCACTGCTACGTTACGACATGATTTGTACTTACTTATAACTCTGCTACTTTGTGAACAGTTTACAATGTCGACGGCCGCCCTAGCCGTAGTACCCACGATTATAGTTCAAAGCTGAAAATGATGATGATATTGATTCACTTTTATGTATACATTTAACACAAAAAGAAATTAGGGTGGAAAACGTACTTTTTAAGGTATTCCGACTTTCGAAGGTCTTTGCGACCTTCCATTTGTGCGTTTATTCATTCCCAGCATCCTCACAATCCATAGTCTCTTGTAAATTACACAACCCGTTTCTACATTGTCGTTTTCGTTACGCTTATCACGGTTTGAAGTCTCCTCTTTCAACGTTTCTTCTTTCAGCATCACTACCCAGTTTAGATCATATGATTCCGTTTGCCATAGTTCCCGCCACCTCGAACAAGCCAGTATCCGTACAGTCAACTACCGGATCTGCACGTAAGAATCAGTGCAACGTTCTGCGATCCAAACACCATGGAACTCATGCTGGGGACATATCAACTTCTCCGATAGACGACGATATTCGCATTGACCTACATAAATCAAACGGGGCTCCAAGTCGTTCGGTTCGATTGGAAATACGGGAACTTCTGGATTTAGTTCTAGCGACCTCAAAAAATCCTCTACTAAGCAACACTGTGGAGGTTCATCGTGAGGTTGGTCTAGAAGAGTTACATGGGGTTTGTGGAACACAACGGTTACCTGTGGGGCTGGTTACACAATTACTTTGGCGAGCCCGTGCTCTGGACGGTCGTGGCCCATGGATACTGACATTCGCAATGTGGTGGCTTATGCAACATTATTTTGGGATTGGGAGTCGCATGCATCACGTTCGTCTTCGTTGGAAACATTTGCGTCTTGTATCCGGTGTTCACGATCCAATGACTGGCGAAGTTTGTGAAGCTGTTGAATATGTCGGGCCGGCGGAATTCACTACCGTGAAGGCTTGCGCCCTTGTTGAACCTGGTGCAGACTCGTTGCATGTTCGTCGTGTCTATCCTTCATCAGGATGGGCTGAAGCGGAAATCACTATTGCTTCCGCTTTGGTTTCTGACACATCCTCTGACTGTCTGCGTTTTCGACCATTGCATACCAGCTCTCAGATACCTGTGGTCTCTCCGCGTTCCGGACCGAATTTCGTGGCCTTGTACAAAGCTTTTGCTGAACGTCGTCAACAACCCTCGTTGCTTGATGACGCTCCGTTCTACGTTCAACCTTTACAGGTTAGTTCAGTAATATTTCTTTCTGTGGATCCCCAGTAAATTTCTACGGTTGGTGTTGCTCATGAGTCGCTTCTAGTAATGCGTTTCTGAAACTGTCATCATTATTACCCATTCAACTGATAGTGAAGCCTGATTGACGGTTGATTGCAGCTTGCGGACAATAAAAATAAGCCCTAAAAGATAGGGACAGTATAGGACTTGTCAGAAGAGGTTTGTATTGCATTGAACCGTATACGCGACCAGACTCGAATTGTCAGTTACTGCGTTCCAGACGGCCCTCAGTCGGAAGCAGGAGCGGTCATGGGGCTTAAGTCGTCAAATCATAACGAGACTTTCTGACAGGATCTCTCATTTTGTTTCCAAGGCTGCCACAGAGAAGTTGATATCAAGTTGAACATCACCCACAATTGATCGCAGCTGTCGCATTCCCATAGACAGCTGCGATCAATTGTGGGTGATGTTCAACTTGAAATTAACCAAATCCTCGACTACTCATCAGTAATCTAAAATATCGCCTAGCAGGTTTAATGAGATCGGAGATTTCGACCTGTCCTAGGAAGTCCTAATCGCGGGGTTATCGATTGGAGTTAACAGACAGTAACTGTGTCTCTTCTCATCATCATCATCATAGACAGCAATACATCAGTGGTTCACACTGATGCTTGACTGCCACACAACCACGAAGAAGAACAAAGGAAAAAAAAAAACTTATATAGGAAGAAAGAAGAAAATAGAGGAGGGGAGGGGAAGTGGACCTAACTACTAAAAATAGCTACGTCTATATTCAAACATACAACATCAAGGCGCCTACACCTTGCAAACAAACAACCGAGCTGTAGTGAAAGTAAGGCGTCATCAGCAAGACAGCTTCCTTACGGCTTTCACTGCCCCGCATCATTAAGTGCACTCACTTCACAGACAACTCGGCCAAACAACGACAACATTCACGCCACTGAGCTCGATTAGCCGCCATCTCACCTAACGTCTCAAGCCACCGACTCTGTGAGTCGCGAGGGCCCCAGCCCGGGAGACGAACCCGACCTACAGTGCCAACCCTTCGTGAACGATTTCATTTGTCTACGCCAGGTCATCATCTCGCACCTTGCGCCAGTCAGGCCGCAGCGTCGCAAACAGTGCTCGGTGTGGCAAACGACTAGCTGGCATCCTTAGTACATGACCTAACCATCTAAGTCTGTGCAAATGTAGTGACTGAACAAAAGAACTCGTTTGACAATCACTACCAAATACCCGCTTCCTAACCTCCTCGTTGCTCACTCGCTGGTGCCACCCGATACGAGCGATTGAACGCAGACATCGGTGGTCAAATACCTGAAGACGGTTCACGTCCTCTACCCTGAGCGGCCAGGTTTCGCTGCCGTAAAGTAATACAGCCCTCACTGTTGTTTGATATACGCGACCCTTAAGCTTCAGAGAAATACCTCTCTGTCGCCATAGGTGTCTCAGATTAGCGAACACCGCCCTAGCCTTGGAAATACGCGCTTCTATTTCATTCCCTACACCTCCGCCGCTGCTGATGCAGCTTCCCAGGTATACAAACCGGTCAACAACCTCCATGACTTCATTATCTAACATTAAATCTACGTAATCACAACAATCTTGCAGAAGCACTTTGCATTTTGAGGCTGCAAAGCGCATTCCGAAGTACTTAGCAGAACGCGAAATAGCGTCCAGTGTTGTTTGTGCCGCTTGAAAGTTGTCAGCAATACCTTATCGTCAGCATAATCAAGATCAGTCAGTCTTTCACCAGGTAGGAGGTCCACGCCGGCATCATTTGAGTGCCGCAGACAGTCCTCCATTATTTCGTCTATGACGAAATTGAACAAAAATGGCGAAAGGGACAGCCTTGACGTACGCCGCTCCTGGTGCTGAAACTGTCAGACAGTTCACCGTAAACCCTAACCTGAGCTGAGGTATGGGAAAGTAAGAACAAAACGACAACGTACCAACGCATGATCTGAATCCAAGTACGTGCTCCAATAAGAACGACAGTCTTGAATGGAACCCCGTGTGTCTCCTCTCGAGACGATCGGGCAACCTGATCATTACTCACAAGCGAAAGTGGTTGAGCGTTCACATATGATAATTCGGTCGTGCCTAATGTGAGGTCAATGGCGCAGTGGTAAACACGGTTGCCTCATGAAAGCATGGCCGGAGTTCTAGTCCCGGCAGTGGCAAGGATATGCACTACTGACGAGCTCTAATGAGAGCGAAACTCGAGTCTAGTGCTTCTTTTCGAAAGGGGCCGACTGGAAGTCTATGGGAATGACAGCTGCGATCAATTGTGGGTGATGTTCAACTTGAAATTAACCAAATCCTCGACTACTCACCAGAAGTTGATATATTGACTGGCAAAACCCTTTCCGGTGGTTTGGGAAACTTGTACTTCGTGACTGGTGCTTATCAACAATACTTCCTGTTTTCAAGGAGGGGTTGCGGAGTTTGTGTGGTTTATTGTGTCCAAGTTAACCACTTACCTTATTTTACGACAGCTCCGTAAACCGAGGAGAAGAACAGACAGAAGTCCGGTCCGGTTGGGGCTATCTCGTTACCTTATCACGGGTCTTGATGCATGGGCATTCTTGTAGGCAGTTGACGGTCGTCACTTTTTTGAAACCTAAATGGCTGCTTTCGATTCGGTTGCTCGTAATGTTCTCTGGAACTGTCTCCTTCGCAAGGGAATACCAGGGAAGTACGTGAATTTGTTAAGACCACTGTTTACCTAACCGGAAAACAGAGTGAGCGTTAATGGATGATTGCTTAGAGTGTTTGTCACCTCTAGTGGTGTTCTATGAGAGCGTCCGATCGCCCTTTTCCTGTCTTGTTTTGTGATGGACTACATTCTAGAGAGTACGCTTAAGGAGCGTGGTATTGGGTTTCTCTCTGGCACTACGTTGTCCGACCTGGAGTATCTTTACCGAAGACGGGCAGACTATGCTGAACAAGGTGAATGATCGGGCTGGTTTGTTTGGAATGCGCTTCAGTGAAAAGGGCTGTTTCAGGACTGTGATATTCCGACTCTCACGTTTTCTGTTACTGGCAATCCGCTTAAGGCCACGAACAGTTTCATGTACATGGACAGTGCTATATCGTCCATTTGTGATATTGTTGATGGTATATCGGCGGGAATAGCAAAGGCACGTGCTACCTTCGTCAATCTACGTCATCCGTGACGTCAAAAATGACGTTTGGTTCTTGTTGTTGTTACTCTGTGATTCAGAATCATGCCCTATATGCGGCAAACATGTAAACAAACCTGTCATGTTTGACTGTGGTTACATTCGCCAATTGGATCATTTTCAGTGGGTTGATCGCGTGAGTAACATGACATTCGCCAGTGGATATTTTGGAGAACACTCGGGACACACGATCAGTTGGTTAACCGATCAAGTTGTACAGTCAGGTACCCCGCATGCCAGCTGAGCGTTTTCCGTACCAGACGTTATTTACTGAAACCAATAACGATGACAGTAAGATCGCATGATGGTCGAACAACAAAATGGTTAAATAGTATGAAAATCCCGCCTGTTCTGTTGAGTAAAATGCGTAGATTTCGTCTGTCTGGTTGGAGTCCTTGTGATAACTCAAAACACTGATTAAAAAGCCATCCAGCATGATAGCCTGCCGTAGCCAGTGATTTGTCTGCTTTCATACCATGTCTAGTTCTCCTTCCTGGCTTTGTTTTTTGTCAAGTGTCATCCGTTTGGTTAATTTTTATAGTTTATTTCACTTCACTGTGGTTCGAGTCACCGTATGCCCTCACATGGCTCATGGCCGTTATAAATGAATCAGATAGGTGTATTGACTGAACTATTTGATATTGAGGTTCCTGCATCTTGCAAACAATTAACCGGACCGTATATGACAGTGAGAGAGATAGATTTCACTGCTCACATCGTTTATCACATTTGTTTCATTAGCATCTCAGCCAAACAATGGAATCATTCAAGCCGCTGGATTAGACCAGCAGGCCAACGACTCTGTAAATCTTGTGAATCATAACATACGGACCTAATCTGACACAGTGGCTAACTCATTAACGACCTCATTTCGTCACGTTAATTCATCGTTTGCCCAATTCACCTCTTACGACAGTCGACTGCTGCATGCGTAGAAAGTGTCAGATGTAACAGGTGACCAGTTAGCATCCCCAGTACTTAGGCTAGCTCTCTTAATGTGTGTACGTTTTTCCGACGAACGTTGAGCGACGCACGTATAACCAACGACGCCAAATATCAGAACCAAGTCAAGTCGCTGGAAACGTGGTACTATTGATATAAACAATATGATCAATTACAAGAAACAAACCTCAATTCGTTTGCGTTCGCGGGATAAAATGATTGGCCTCAATAGGCATTCAAAGGTCCAAATACACGACAAATGAAGGCACAGGCGACCGACAGGCAAGGACGAACCGACGAAATGCGATCGGATCGGTCTAATGTGTGTCTAAATAGCCGGCCTTCGGACAGACCGAGTTAGTTGACAGTTTCACGGCGGCCCGTAAGAAGGCCGTATTCACAGGGGTGGGGAGGGTGCGATTGACAGATAACAATGGGTGTGTGGGCAGGTGAGTGAGATTCAATGACTGAGGGAGGCGGGCTGGAGAAATTAGTACTAATAGATGCGAGTTGTGAGTGCAACCATATGAACACGAAAGTCAGAAACGGTTTTTTGCACATATATCTCGAGCACATTTCGCTGCATCTCATCAGGTACATACTGCAGTCTATGGGTTTATATAGCAAAGTTCAATGGACATTGTGAAGCTAAACAACAAAATCAACAACCACATACAAACTAATACAACAGAATAACAATAACAAGCGCCTAGTTAGACGGAGTCACGGGAAATAGTGTGACAGGGTCAATGGAAAGGAATTTTGATCTCCAAAAGTGTCCTATACTGTGCATCCCAGAAAATTGAGCGGAAGATTTCACTTGCCTTGGTTTACCAAATGGTTACTTCTTGATCTCATCGTTGCTTACTCGTTGGTATCAGCGGACGCGAGCGATTGAACCTAGTTATCAATAGTACAGCAAACTTGCAGAAGTATTTCATACTTTGGGGCTTTAAACCACGCCCGAAATATTTGGCGGAGCAAGAGATGTTTACTGTTCTTCGAGGTACTTGAAAACTGCCATAGAGCAACACTATTGTTAGCATGATCAAGATCAGTCAGCCTTCCTTCACGTGTGAACTCTGTACCTTTGTTTTATGAGTATCCTAAACAGTTCTTCATTTCAGGTATGACAATATAAAACAACCCTGATGAAGTAAACGACCTGGACGCAAATCGTTCTTCGTGCTGTAAACCTGAGCTGCGGTGTGAGAATAAGTTGTCGGCAATACGTTCCCATATCTGTTCAGTACACCCCTTCGCATAAATTGCCTCAATTACCTATCGATCTACTAAGTCGAGTGTATCTTTATCATCGAATGCAGGGATTGTTAACTGATAACGTCTGTGACACTGCTGTGAAGTTCAGTAAAAAACTTCTCTTTCCATCCCGTTCTGAACGAAACCTTGCATGTTCCTCTGTAATGTCTGCCTCCAGGCTGCGGTGAGTTAACCCTTCTTTACTTACGCTTCAGGTTCGCTGCATCAAGATTACGATTGAAAGCTTTAAACCCCTCTTGATCCGATGCTTCCGTATGCTTACCGAAAACAACTCGTCAGGTTGTCACTTATGTGTGGGGTTTTGTCTACGGTTGACCACCGAACCGAGTACTCATCCAGCCTATTGTGGCCCTGGTTGAATGCGATTTCCCATGTGATCGCTTACTTCTTAAGTTAACGGTGAAGTCTCATACTGAGGTTTAAGTTGACTTACCCCAGGCTGTACAAGGAGGCACTGTGGTCGAACCAGTTGTCTGCATGGGCAAATTGTGAGCAACACCATTCTATTATCGTACAACTTGTAGAAACCCGTGCAAACACGTACGATATTGCTATCCACACATTTTCGTCATTTAGCCAAGACAAGTTTTTAGTGTGCAATCATTTCATTCTGTTTCCTCCTTTTGTTTTTTGTTCTTTTATCTCTCCGCAGTCATCTTCAATGCTGTGTAACTGTAAAACTGCTATGGCTTGGTTCAGCGTAGGCGCTTTGGGCAAGAATCGAATAGGGGCGCTAATGCGCAACATTGTGGACAAAGTCGTTCGTCCCAATCTGCCCCGGGTCGCCGTGACTGCGGCTATTTCAGCTCGGAAAGCTTGTGTTGCAGCTATTCGTCGGGTGGTTCACACCCTGCCCAACTCAATGCCTGGACTTCAGGTACACGAGGTTCACGAACGACGTCAAGCAATCGCGAATAAACTAGCCTACCTTCTAGATCTCAACGTTTCAACTGGACTCGGAGAGCTGCTGCTCCTTGAATCTCCGGTGAAGACGACCTCTGTCTCAACTGACTCACCATGTGTGTATCAAAACTCAACTTCTTTACCTGTGACGTCCATCCCTGCTGCCCCGTCCAACATGTCAATACCGTGTTCTTTCCATCCCGAGACGACAAGTAATTCCGACTCGAAAACCATCAGCCTCAATGATTTCAGTTTCGGCTTGACCGATGGAACATCTACTGAGTGTGTTTCAAAATCATAGCATGGTAGTAAACCCCTCTGACCTGCTTCATCCATACCAGCCCTCCACCAAGCTGATACTTCTGACTTCGACTGATGGCAGTTCACAACAACTGGTCGCATGCCATTCATCACTACAATCGATGCAGACGCAACAGCTTCAGTTGAACCAAACAACAAAGTAATCTGATTTTTATTCCGACTGTCAACGGAAATGCGTTAGTTCACGGCACCAATCTTATTCAGGTGAATCCCGGTTCTTCACAGTCCAACACCAACTACAAGACCAGTTCCCTACGCTTATTCCGGTTTCTTCTCATCAGCCCACTCTTCTCACCACATCTAACGGTCAGCTTTTCAAAACCCAGGTGAGCTTTTGACCACGTGGCATACTTAATAATAGTGTACCACTTTTCGTGAATGTTAACATCTGAAGGGATTAGCAATGAACTATTTTCCCAGTCGTATGGTTGGGCCGGTAGCTCGTTTGTTCGAGACGTCCACTTAATGTTATGTTTACCGTTGTTTGTTCCGTAAAATGAGGACATACGACTCCAACCGATCGAGCAAATCCTTCTACAGCTGCTAACTGAATCAGACGTTTTTGGTTACTGTCGCTGTTGTGAACATTTAGATGTGCACTGTAACACTTTTTAATATGTTCATGTGTTCTTCACTTCTTTGCGCATCTCACAGCTTGCCTCAACCAGTACCATACAACCTAGACGAACGATTGCCTATCTGACATGTCCTAGCACTAGTGCAGACTCCGCGTCAATGCCGGTTAGAGTGATACTCTTGTCCGCTGACAACACTCAGCTGTCCGCCTGCGGTCCTCTGTCAAAATGG
>LOND01001034.1:39284-50675 GCA_014220965.1 Paragonimus kellicotti
CGCACAAATAATATAAGGTGTGCGGTAGGTTAATAACCCGGCGAAATACTGGTTAGAACAGCTGATTTGTACGTGCGTTTACCTGAGTTGCTATTGGTCCATACAACCTCTGCATCTGATTGGGCTAAAGAAATCGGTGGAACATGTTATCCAATTGAATTTGAACTTTACCCAAACCTAGAAATTCGCGGGGTTGAGGGTAATTTTATGGTTTAGCTGCTAGTACGCATCGTTTATAGCACCATATGTTCAATCTGCTAGATTCAGAATCTAGTTATAACCCTAAGCTTTTGCACTCAGATTGCTCAGTAAACAGACCAGTTTTATTACATTTTTGTCTCGAGGTATTGATTAACTTCAGTATGAACCGTACAAACGAATTCAAGGCGCCTACACCTTGCAAACAAACAACCGAGCTGTAAGTGAAAGTAAGGCGTCATCAGCAAGACAGCTTCCTTACGGCTTTCACTGTCCCCGCGTCATCAAGTGCACTTCTTTTACAAACAACAGTACATACAGCACCGAGCCTTCGTGGGGACGATCGGAACCGCTTTCGAAGGAATACAAGACATTCATGTCATGGTTCAGTTCGAATGTAAAAACGTGTGCAACAGCGACTGCCATCGTTTGTACTTTGTTTCTGTGGTAGCGGGTTCAGGCTGATCTGAACGCAAGTCAAAGTTCGAATTCCACGCAAAGCATGATAGTACCCGATTGTGGCATTGGTATGATGACCCCTTTAGACCAGGTTTGATTATCTTTAGTTCGAGCACGAAACAATCAGGGACAACCGAGGAAGCACACAGAAATGATTGTAGGGTCATTAGTTTGTCGTTGGGCAATGCTATGATGATGAAGACTGAAAGTAGACCCATGAGTATTTTGGCTGCAAAGCACATTACAATTAAAGTCAGCTTTTAGGAAACACGGAAAACCCAATCTACTTCCTCTGATAGCAGACATGTTAGTTAAAGACCAAACAGTTCTGAAAAGATTATCCGCCTCGTCGTGCAAAGTCTCATTGGTACGACTCATCTATATACTTCCGGTAAACATCGTAGGAGGTTTCACTTTTCTGAATGGAAAAAGACAATTATGGTGGAAACTTTTCTCACTCCAACTGTCGCCCGCTTAATTTTCAATGAAACGAGCCATATTCACTATTCATAATACTGACCTATAGGTAGCCTGCATGTATTTTGCTCTTTAATTCCGGAGAGGAGTCAACACTGTTGTGAGCTAAATCAGAATTTGTAGGAAAACTGTTCCGACACATATGTTCACTGATTTTACGAAATACTTCACAAGCAAACGTTTGTAACGTAAAGGTTATCCGGTTGCAGCATTGGTTTGCTAATGAACAGGTCTAAGAAATGCACTAACTATCTGTAAGAAAAGAACGCGACGTTGCACATGCAACGCATGAGTAGTACTTCCAAATTTCGATACCCACCTTTTTACCCGCGATTATCAGCAACATCATCACTAACACGATGAGCAAACCATCATCGACCCATAGCAATGTTTACTATCATACAAAACCAGATAAAGCGGATAAGTAAAGCAGTCCATTGAATAGGGTCTACACAAAGGGAGCAACCGAAGTGATTGCTGCTGTAAGTTACGCACTTGCTGGATGGGGGAATAGCATGACTTGCTTAAACAAAATCATCCTCGAATAAAAGGTATTCAGGCAACTAGAATGGAGAGGAGTCAACGGATTCGACCAACCAATTCAGATGCAACGCAGATTGACCTAACCACGACAAATCTCACGTGACCTCTGTTCCTTTGTTAATGTGATTTCGATTACAACACTCCTGAGGAAGGCCACCCGAGGTGGTTGAAACGTAGAGTATTACAATCTGCTCTTCTCAATCCATTTATTACTAACCTCGTAAGTGTTTTTTTCAGATCATCAGCCATTATGACATCTATCTCATTTTCTTGGTTATTGGAAATTATCGCAACAAAGAGACGATATAAACGTGGTGACAAAACGTAAGCTGCACGTGCATGTGGCATCTGACCTTCAGCTAGTAAAACATCTGGAAGTTTAAATGCCAACAGCTTCTGGTGTGAAACTGTCTACGGTCCAATTTACAATATCAAAAGCAACTTATTGCAAATGGTTTCAGGAAAACGGTCAGTTTTTTAGGTCAGTACGTAAAAAACCGTGTGTGCATGTTTTGATGGGATCTCCGTATGCTTGAGGTTGTTCACTGTTAAAAATACGAATAAACTGCGTTCCAGTTAAACAGTGTACATACATGCACACATCTACTTTAAAAAACTGGAATTATAAGCCTTGTCGACTGCACGGCTGTCGAACATGGATTGAGGAGTTTACATCTTGGCTCAAATTCCCCATTTGAGGACTTCATATCAAAAACAGGAACACACGTTTCCCATTACGATAAGCAGACTATTGGCACCTGTGCGTTGGAAAATGACATTCAGTTTTCTGAAAGGTTGGTTTCACCGGTAACATTTCGCCTGGATGATGAGCATAATCAACATCGAAGACGGTAACACATCAGTGGTTCGTGCAGATGCCCCAATACAACCACAGAACAACAAGCCCTGGCCAAGAGAAGAAAGGAGTGAGAACAGACCAAACAATTAAAAACGACTATGTCCATACCGAAATATTCAACGTCAAGGTGCTCACATTGTTCAACCAAACACAGGAGCTATAAGCAAAATTGAGGATCATTGTCAAAACAGCTTCTTTAGGGCTCTCACTGTACAAAAACTCAGCCGAAAAACAAAACTCATGCCACTGAACTCGGCTAGTCGACACCTCTAAGGTGTCCAACTAGACAATGTGATTTGCAAAGAACCCAGCCCGAAAAAGGAAGCTTAATGTCCATGGTCGACCCGTTGGTCAATGACTTCGTTTCTCTACGCCAGATCATTACCCGTCCACTGCAAAATCCTACACCAATCGGACCTAGCATCAACAAGGATGACTCGGTGTGACAGAAGACCAGCTGGCTTCCTTAGTGCAAGGATTAAGCACTCAAATCTATCCAAACTAAAAGATTGAACAGAAAAACTCACTTGCGAGTCATTACCAAATACCTGCATTTTAACGTCTACGCTACATAACCGTGAAGTAACACAGCACTCACGGTCGCAAACATAGTGCAGAATGACTAGGTCACATATATCGTCCTGCAACTTCTGTCTTTGGAATACTTACCGATCGAACTCACCAAAGATATGGTGGAGCGCTTGAGCTCCAGCACGGTCATGCACTCACAAACACAGTCAACAATGGATGAGACAGACAGATTGTCAGATGAAACCAAAAAATGATTCATATTGAACTGGTGATTAGTGATCTACATAAAACGTCTCCACGACAGTGCAGCACCATTCAGGGACATGCTATCCAAACAAGTCCAATGGGCAGTCATGGACTCATCAAACACGTGAAACGGGGCTCAAACAGACGTTGTTGAACAAGTCCAACATCGATTCCGAAAAAAACGAAGAAGCACACAGGATTGAAGTTTGGAGGGGAACTCAGCGCCATTCCTTGAAACTGCCACCACTCAAGATATACAGTTAAATATCTTTTGCCTTAATAATTCTGTTCGTATACGTGAAGGGTTTGATGTTTCGTACAGTATACAGATGTACTGGATTCAACCATGGACTGGATATCGGGAAACATCAGCTAGTTAGTGAATGTTGTACAAACCTTATTACCCGTCTCAACAACCCCAATGGTCATAAGCGAGAGTTTCAGAAGTGAGAGAACCGTTGTTGAACCTTAGTGTCATTACTCCTGTCAACCAATTGACGATGTTGTAATTGCGGTAAGTTATGAACTGGCCCACGTACAACATGAAAGGTCGAAAAAACCACCCAAACTGAAACTAATCGGTCCAACGGATGGGAAATGACAGGCGAAATTAATCAACATAAAAACTCCGCCGAACGGACAGAACCCGACAAAAGCGTATAAGACGCTTAACTCGAAACATCGCTTTTGTGCAAACTCGAATTCCGGTTTACAAACACGAGTACACGATAAGCAGAACGTGCAGACTGGAGAGACTGATTTATTGAACTTTTCTTCACACCAAGACAAAAGCAAACTGGCGGACAGTCACAGTGCAGTCTTTCGTCCATAGAACAAGAGCAAGAGTCAATCAAAAAGAAAATGTTAGCTGTGGCTTTTGCGATTGACTGCTTCAACAAAAACACCTTTGAAAGAACTATCGCAGGTCGAAAACTTGCGAAAATCCGATTTTAAGTTGAAGTCTAACCAGTGGCAGAAACAGCGCGCTCAAACGTTACAAGCAATCCGATGAATGAATTACGACATCACATCGGGAAGTTAGAAATTTCATAGTTGAACTTAGTTATTTGTCCAACCCACTGTGTCATACTGACCTCACCAAATGATCCAGCGGATTGACTGCTAAGGCAGGATGTCTCAAACAATTCACATCGGAATCCACGGTTGAGTATTGAAATTTTTTATTTATAAGCTATTGGTATGGCTTCGCAGTTCACTAGGTAGAGCACTTGCCGTGTTTAGGCGGCTGCTTCTGTCACTGGTTCGGATCCAGCCAAAGCCCAGATTTTTCGTAATTGAGTGTCCTCTGAAGTATCAAATCTGACACACCACTTATAAATAACATACTTTCGGCTGCTGTCGCTAAAATGCCACGACAAACGGGCGTCCACAAAGAATGAACACTTTATCAATACGACATCCAGTTTAGTTATCAGACAAAAAAAACGTGCGTGTCAAGAGCAGATGTATGCTGGTCGATAGATGAGAACTTCCAATACGCACATATGGCTACACTAGAACACCATATGGTTCTGAGAGATTGCTGTCATGAATTAATAAATGAAACGAAGAAAGGCCGAAAACTAAGGAAGCTTATTTAGACAATTCAACAAGAGTGGCCAAAAGAAAGAGAACTGCTAAATATGTACATGTCACCCAGTTCAAAGTACGTGACCAGTTCATCCAGGATCCATGAAGAGCGAATCATCATTTCAAAATTCTAACAGCAAAAGAAACCATCGTCTACATGAGAACGAAGTAGTACATTCACAGGACAATGACAGTGAA
Organism: Paragonimus kellicotti; assembly: GCA_014220965.1. NCBI lineage: Eukaryota > Metazoa > Platyhelminthes > Trematoda > Plagiorchiida > Troglotrematidae > Paragonimus > Paragonimus kellicotti. The sequence continues at coordinate 44,386 of LOND01001034.1, forward strand.
TAACAAGCGACTTCAAGAAGGGTGCCTCAAACCTCTCCGTATACCGAGAACACTACCCAATTCGGAGGAAAGAAACGATGTTGCTGACAGGTTTACCAGAACGCTCAACAAGTGATGTTTCGACATCTTTCGTTTTGAAAATAAACAGCGTTTGGGGCTACTGAACTATTGCGGTGATTGGACCGAACTCGTGGATATATGCTACAGCCACAACATCTGTAATCAACAAGGTACGTACTCAGCTCGCACAAAAAGATACCCCTAGTGCTGATTTCCGACAACAGGTCTCAATCAGCGAGAGAGAAAATACAGGCATTCGCAGACAAACGGGCACTGAAAAAATACTACTTACCATAGCTAGATGAACGGAAAGGCAGTGCGATCGAGTAGTTAAATTCAGAATCACGGAAAGATTCATATTCGTTAGGGTAAAAAAAAATTCTTAGGGAAGAAATCGATCCACAGCGCAGCTCAACAAAACATACAGCAGATCAACAAGCACAAGGTTACTCAAGATTGTCCACGCTTTGCATTCAAAGTCTGTTAGCCAACCAACATCCAGCCAGGAATAGCACAGTGAAAGCATAATCAAGAATGCTTCTGTGATAGTAGAGTGGGAGATATGCATACACTAAGACCAGATGAAAGAGTATAGGTACGAGACACCCCGGATCACCCGGATCGATGAGCCGGGAGGACTGGTAGTAACTATCATGAACACACATTTGCCGGAGCGAGCTCAACGTGAGAAGACACAAGTTAACGGCAGCAAATTCAAACCGGCGGAGAGATGAGCCTTAGAACTGCCTACTGGTAGCTGAAAGGCGATATGCAAACAAAAAGCAGTCCTCACACAGTGTAGCGTTGGTCTGTGATGGAGCGGACGATAAAAGCCTTGATCATTTCGTGGTAATAACACCAACTGTAAAACATACAACGAAAAATTCGGTCCCGGTTATCTAGAATGCGTCAGGCATTGGGGGTAGCCTGAGGATATCCAGTCTACATGCGAGCTAGAAAGTCACACAAGAGTCAAAGACTTATGGCGTAACAGCTGAAAACATGAACTCTCTATAAAAGGTGGGCAAGAAAACCACTCAGAAACAATTTAAATTTGAGTGGAAAAAAGAGCTCAAGAAGAACGACGCGGTCAACTATTTATCAGGACAAGTTGTAATGATCCAAGCATGAATAACTCTACTGGCAGCTAACTATTACCATTAACTAAGGAGCTAGTAAAAACTCAATCTACTAAAAAAAATCCATGTCCTTTTTCACGGCTGCGCTTAACAGATTGAACGGTTCCGCTAAGAAGAGTGAACGCGCTTCCAAATAAAACGGTTTTCCGATCGGAGCAAGTCAAACATCACTAATTTTTGGTCACAGCTTTCTAACTGATGTGGACGTTCTCAGCAAGCCCCCTTCAGAAGAGATACACATACATGAGATTCGTTCGTGTCATAGTCTGTTAGTGTTGTACATTTTTTAATCCGAACCGTAGTTGAGCTCCAGCCTATGTGCTTGTGTGGGGATAACTGTGTATGGACAACTGCGTCACTGACTCCACACGAGGCATGATCGAATTATTCCACAAATTTGCTTGAATAATGCTTAACTTGTCTTACTGTCTATAACTGAGACAAAAATACCGTTCCGTTTCTCATAGTATTTAAACCAGGCAAGTGAATTCCATCTGTATATGAAAGCTTCGGTCAAATATGAGGTAAGTTCAACACAAATGATAACGCCTAGGAAGTTCGGCTGATGTTGGATATGCGAACATCGTCTGTGCCGGGTAACATGCGTCTAAAACTACTTTGGTCATAGGATCTAATCAAAACAGATTGTAATTGATTTCACGAGTTGCACAATGAGCATCGGTTCTTCTTGTAAAGCTTATGTATTTCAATTTTTGTCCGGTTCGAGGTATAAACGGCCGAACTATTCGAAAAGTTTCGTCAGTTCAAAATTGGGACACTGAAACGGGTCATCACACAACTCAATCACGATTCGAAACAATGGTTCCGGACTAGAATAGCCGTTATAAAATGTTACAGTCCGAATCTTCTGGCATGTGAAAACCAATTGATAACTCACCCAAAGGACAAGTGATATGAGGTAAACAGTTAATCCACCGACGAAAGCTTTGCAAATGCGCGTCCAGATTCTGTTCATCTTTTATCAACTGGCGATCAACTGTTAGCATAAGTTCGGTAGGTGTACCATCGCCGACCATAGTCCACTGTATGAATGAATCCACCCAGAATAAACTCACATGAATGAACATTGACTGTAACGTGTTGTCGAATAATGATAAATACAATCTCGATCGAACTCCGTCTGTCAATAATGTTGCTCGTTGTAAACAAACCGAACCATGAATGGAGATGGAAACAGATGTACTTTGACTCGTGATGTAGGTTGCTAATCAGTGTAATGAAGCTAGATTTCGTAAATCTTATGGACTGTGTAGTTGGGGGTGCTTGTTCAACTAACAATATTTGACCCATATTGGAATACCGGGACATGATTCAATTAAACAAAACATGACGTTAAAGACTAGTACAGACAAATCGAATCGCTGACCCAAAACTCGCGATCTTTTTTCACAAGAATGAAGCTTACATGCATATTGAACGTTAAACATGGCGTCGCGAGAATGTCATTTAATCAACTGGAACCGATCCTTATGAAAATGTTATAGCGTTTGCAAACTGAACATACCACAACTTTGGCAACATTGTTAGGCACAGAGGTTGAAAATTGGAACGTGCGACCGTGAACATTCCCACAATGAGGCATTAGAATGACATAATGTGCACCCAGACTGTCAGCTATCACATAAAGTCAGAGTAAGTAAGAGAAACTGAAAAGTTGGCTTCTCCATGAGACATAGCAATACCCAAGGTTATAAACACCATGTCGATGGGAAACATTAAATTTCTGCATACATTCCGGATCGATGGACGAGTGTATACAAATTGAAAGAAATCACTATCGTGTTACAAGATCATACAACCATAGTCTCGAGTGCGACCACAGAGCTCTCCTGAACTGTCCTCTACTAATGTACGGGGTTCCCTAAGGCGTTGAACATCCATTTGTAAGATAACATTTTCGCCACGAAGTTCAGATGACTGTATACGATTTAAGGTTGCTGTCAAAGTAGCTTACTTGAATTACACTCCATAACGAAGCGAAGATTTTTCACTCACATCTCAACTGAAGTAAGAAAGCAAGTTACATCGGACAGACGTAAGCATCAGTAACATGCACTCCAGTAAATCCATGTGGGATTTGTACAGATGGTAAACAACAGAAAAACATTTACCGGGAAATTACAAAATAACGTATATGGCTTTCATCTACTAAGTTTAGTCCAGCTTTTGGTGTTTAACTGCTGTGCTGAGTTTAGTAACCGACGGTAACAATAAACGGTAACAGAAAATTGACCTTAAGATATCGCGAAAGAGCCTCGTAAATAAAAACTGCTTTTTAATCAGAAAATACAAGTTTCAATTCAAATACAAAAATATTGATTCGTGTATAAAGCATAAATAACTGAAAATTCACGGGAATCGATGTGTAACAGTTAGGAGAAACAGGGCTCTATGACAGGGAATCTGACACGCGCCGGTCTTTTCATCACAGATTGGACGCAGGAATGTTGTACTTCAATTTGCAATTGTCAAACAGGAATACGAACTGAGCAAGGTGCTCGTGAATAAGATCTGTAAAGGAAAACCCAAAGGCAACGGAAGAACAAAGTGATTAGTTGACATGAAATATGAAAAGGGTGTGGTAAGCGAACTACCATAAAACGTTAAGAGATGCATCCATAACTGAAAAGCTTTACAGGCTGCGGCCAAATCGCACAATTGACCAACATTGTTCATACGAAGCAAAGTATTTGACCGTGTTTAGACTAGATTCCACCTCAAAGCTGTCACAAGACACATCTACACTCATTTACATTTCTAGTGCTGCACACAGAACACTTGCAAGCGAAAACGAAATCTGTTTTCAATATCGACGACCTGAACAAATCGTTTAAAGGTGCAACTCATCACGGCCTGCTGAAAATGACATGCAGCAAAGGGTCGGTCCACTTACTACAAACAAAAAAGGAAGGAGAGAATCGCGGACTGGAAATCAGTTGACCAAAACGACGAATATCCAGACTGACGGCCACAAAGCGCCTGTCTGCCTCCTCTTCACCATCCGGTTCGGTCTCGGGGGGTTGACGACAAGCGGATTCTCGAAATACGCCACGTCTGCCATCTCCGTCTCCAGCCCAAACTGCACTCCGCGGCTCTTCTGTTGAAGGATCGTCATCACCCTCATCAAGACGAGAGGCTCCTGGTGTCGGTAACCAACTGCGGGCACGAAGTCCACGGAAGGTGAGTCGAACACGAGCCAGAGTCTCAACGTTTACTTCCAAATTCAGATCGCCGGCACCGTTGGCGTGAACTAGCTGCGTGATGTACATGTGAACAGAATGGGAACAGAAGTGGACTTCACATTAGCTTAAATAGGGCGGAAGTGTTAAAGTTAGAGAAGTCGGAAACACAAGTAAAGCATTCTGCTAAAAAAGACAGTGAGGAAATCACTTGCAAGAGATATGAACTGCGGAAGCGTCATGAAGACCGCAGCAGAAACACACATACTCCACGAGCTGGACCCGAATCCACCATGAAGAGCAACTGAACAGCAAGGTCTTGACTAAGAGCTCTGCAGTTTCAGTTGTGAACCCACAGGGACGTTAAAATGGCGAATGAATGAAAAGTGATTTTCAAGAAAATGTTCTGGCATGTTTATGTGTTATAAGTGAAGTAGACAGTAACTTTAGGGCTGCTACTTTTAGAGGGGAGTTGGGACAACACAATTTCCATGGACTAACGTCCGGCAGGCCAGCAGTCCACTGAAGTTCACAAATTAACTCCAACGCCAGAGCTAACATTGTATGCTGAAGATTCATGTGAAGCAGTGACAAATAATGATGACCAAGAAACAACGGTCATTTTTGATTGTTAGAGAGGATGAGGAACGAAGCAGAATCTTGAAAATTTGAGGGTGGCAATTGAAAAACCACATGAAGATTTCTTTTAAGAAAAGCATAAAGCAGTCCCGCTGAAAACCGGTAGAGCGTCAGAGATAGGAGACAACAGTCCGAAAACCTTTTACTTCGCGCGGACGGATAGACAGTACAAACCTACATTCATGACAAAAACGCTAAGAAACAAAATGTGAGTGAACCAATAACTATTCCTTGGAACGCAAACATAAAGTGAAACCGTGACGGTTAAGAAAGGTTACAAAAAGGATTGCAAATTAAAGGATTTCTGAATATTTGAAAAACTGAGTAGGGATTGAAAATTTACTTAAATTAACCATGACTCACAAGGAACTTGGCAAATCGTTTCATACGGTCCACGAACGGCCGCAACGTCTTGATGGGTGGGAAGAAAATGCTAACCTGCCAGAATGAAATAGGGACAGAAAACGAAACGTATGATTGGTAGTCGGTATTGTTAGTACCAGTGAACTTCAAGGATGAAGCGGCAATTAGCTTCGACAGAGAGAGTCACTACCCGTTATGAAAATCAACGGATGACAGCAGGGCTTATCCAGCAGGCAAGAATCAAATATAAGTTAATCGGCTGTCCGAAGGAGGGCTGAAGTATTCACGGTTGGATATTCACAGTGTACGACTACGTTTATCAAAACAAATTCAACCCAATCATAACTGTTATGAACGCACATTACAATGCAGATCGAGGTAACGAAAATGTGCAGTTCATGTTGGCTGGGTCACGTATCGCATACAGAGAGTATGATGGTTTGGACTGCCGTTGATCCTGTTTGTGGTCACTGAAATTACAGACTGATGAATAAATATACACGTGTGAAGTGACGAAATAGAGAATGGCGGAAGTTCACAGATCAGGGGAAAAAGAAGAGCATTCAACACAATAATGAGTAAGGATTCGTCGTTAACTGCCACACCGTCATTTCCGAGAGCGTTTCTAGACAACAATGTGAATGTTTGCACACTCTCCAGAAGGACGGCGTGCTCTTTCGTAATCCTTATCATGTCATCTTGCGACCGAACGTCTTGCAATTTCCTCTGACCACCAGCAGTGGCATAGCCTATCGCACAATGTGGCAAACGTTCTGTTGCTATGCGCGATACGTGACCCAGCCAACATGAACTGCATATTTTCGTTACCTCGACCTGCATTGTAATGTGCGTTCATAACAGTTATTATTGGGTTGAATTTGTTTTGATA
>LOND01001034.1:63151-79725 GCA_014220965.1 Paragonimus kellicotti
TTAAGGGCAAGTTGTAATACTCTACGTTTCAACCACCTCGGGTGGCCTTCCTCAGGAGTGTTGTAATCGAAATCACATTAACAAGGAACAGAGGTCACGTGAGATTTGCCGTGGTTAGGTCAATCTGCGTTGCATCTGAATTGGTTGGTCGAATCGTTTGCCGATTAAGGTGGGGATGAGACTGATGTAGATAAGATGCGTCTGTGCCTTTGCTGCTCATCAACTCTGACTAGACAGTCTAGAAAATTAAGTGAGCGCTCATCGGTTTCAGTTTCCAACGTGAATACAATGCCGTTGCACTTTTGAGTTAAGAAACTGTAGGAATTGGTCGTTGTGTTGTTCTCACTTGATTCACCAATAACACGACATCCAAACTGTTTGACTTCATTCGTACTAAATTTGGTGCGGATACCTTACAAGGATGGAGTATGTATTCCAGAATAAATATTTGGCGATATTTATATCACCTGAAATACGTAACATTCAGAATAAAGTGAGGCGTAATACAAAGTAATGCAATAAACGGTTAAGGAAAATTAATATGAGAAGGAAGTGGATTTTATATTCCTTCGGTCCCTGGATCCCAGACAGTCTGACAGAAATAGCGCCCAGCACCCATGGCAAACAATGAACTGGAGCGTCCGTACATTATAGGGAAAAAATATCCACAAAATAGAACACTCGGTCAACTCAGCCCTCAAGCAAGCAGTCAATCTATCTCTATCGGGTGGAGTTCAGGCAAAAATCTACCCACCATGTCGGTGAATGAAGCAGACTCTAAATAAGCCTGAGTTAGAAAACGTGACTGGTGATCATTACTATCAGTGAGTGGGGAAAACACAGGCTAAACTTGAAGGTAGTTTATTCAACCTCTACGCTAAGTAGTGGGCTGAACACTGTGCTGCTCTCTTATACACAGCGACCGCAATTAAGGCGCGATATGGTAGCGTTGGGCAGACAGGAATAAAACAGCACCTATGCAGGGCAGCCAAGTTACGTAATTGTATAGCAGTACCACGCGCACAATCGATTTTCCACGGGCGGCAGCGACACAACGGCGCCAGAAACGTCGCAGGTTAGCTGGTGTGAGGGGAACCGAAGTGATTAAAATATTCTGCTAAATTCAAGCTGAAATGATCCAGGATGAGTGCTGGTGCACTTTTGCAATAAGCTTGACGGAGCATTTTACAATTTAACGACGCAAAGCACATACGACAACGTGGTAGCCCAATCGTCATGTGTGCTAGTGCTTCTTGGATAACTAGTGAGTCACCCGCAGGTATGGCGACATTATAGGCAATGCCTATGTCAGTGATTCTGTTTTCCAGGAGGAGTTTCACGTCATAACTGATGAGACTTTTCAGAACCTTGAGCAGGACAACGTCCACTACAAAACTGAAGTGGAAAGAAGCAGGATATGCATGTTACAGCTAACTAGTAGCGAAGTGTCGTGATAGTGTCTCGTATACCTGACTTTACTTGAGATCCGACCGCACAATACTCTTGGGATGGGCAAATTCTTGATAAAAACTGAGCAAATATATGTGAGAGGTGCCGTTTACGTCGTGAATTCTAGTGCATCAGGCACGTGCCATTCTGTGACAAATTGCGACTAAATTCCGTCTGGTTTGTTGCAGAATGTTCTTTACACGAAATCTTTCATCGTTAAGTGAATGACCCCTCCCTGTTTAAATCGACTTCCCATCACCGAGGAATGAGTGTTTTGAGTAGTTCACGGTAGGTCGTTTGTTACGATGCAACCTATCGGAGGACTGCTTGCCTATCCTGTTCCATTATCAAGAAACTCGCTCCAAACGTACTTCAATGGAATTCTACTTCTTCAACCAGCTTAAGAAACAAGTCAGCGAAACAGCCGTTAGTAGTACGTAAGCGATTGATCATAAATTCGTGTTCCAATAAACGCAAGGCGGGTCAGCCGTGATTTTGATGCACATCAGAGGCACGTGCGTCATTCACCCGAAAATGCATTGGCCTGACATGCGTGACCCGACACTTTTACTAGCGTCAGCCTGTTGTTCAGAGCCAAGACGATTTTCTCTGGAGTGGATTGATTTCACCTTTTTTAAATTTGATTTCAAGTAAAACCGTCAATAAGTCACCAAACAACACCGATAAGTGAAACAGAGTACGTAATCCGTGTTACATTTGTCAGGAGTTATACAACAATTTTGTTGTTGTAATCAACATTAACAACAAGATATCAGTAGTTGATACGGACACATTCTGAATGGGACATTGAGGAGGGCATTCACTTTTTGTCAGGACTGATGAAAACGGTGTATAATCGAAGCAAACATCGCTCCTAGCAGGGGAGCTTGTGAGCTCTTTAAATCCGGTGATCATTGTTGTTTTTCCTTTCTCTTCCATTTGTAGTGGGGCAAAAACCTATCGCACAGTAATACGACTGGCAAAAAGGTGTATGCCTAATTTAAAGTCAGAAGATTATTAGGTAATTAGACTTGTTACGTACATGAAAACCTCATCTATAAACTCAAACATTCAGCTTATAAGATGTCTGTATTCAGTGCATAAATGAGTAGCCGAGTCGCCCTATAATTCCTGCTACAACACATAATCAATTGTCCTCACTTCACAGACAACTCAAACAAACAAGGACAACAATCATGTCAACAAGACTGCACAGTTGCCATCTCGGATAAGACTTTCTGCCACTCTGACTCTGAGTCAAGTGAGGCCCGATTCTGGAATACGACTGCCATTTACGATGACTACACTAATCCAAACAATCCTTGGACCATCTTAGGCTAGTTAGCTGCGATATTGCCAGAATGCTCAGCATAATCGGTAAGTTGCTTACTTGTTAAATAACCCAACCAAGCAGACACAGATCCTCAAACAAGGAGGAAATGAAGTTGCCCGAACTTCACCACCAAATACAAAATAACTGGAAGCGACCTCCGCAAACTGAGAAGTAAATGCACAGCAACAGCTGCCACGACAGTCTTACATGTTTCGCCTGAAGTTTCACACAGAAGCTTTTGTTCACCGAAGATGACTGGCGAGGATGGTCCAAATAATACGTCTATTCTCTTTAACTACCATCACGCTTTCCACTTGTTCCGATAATCAAGTGTGAAAGGTTCTATGGATAGTACGCACTCGAGCAACATTAACTGTGATCGATACTGTTTCTCGTTCACTGTGAATATACTAACACTTCGCTGGTACGATGTGTAAATCCAACAAGATAACAAAAACGACTGTAGCAACTACCGAGAAAGTACGTGTACGTGAGTGAGGACACTGACACAAACGTTCCTCACATTACCTACATCTGTTCTAGAAAATTCATACTGCACGTTCAGGTTTGGTAATAAGAGGAGTGGTGGGTTATAAGAGCTGGTCCAGTACCCTAACACGAAGATGAACGGTTTCAGTTTGATCACTTCATCTTGACGAACCCAAACCAAAAGGAAACAGATCATAGAACGTTGATTTTGAAGTAAGTGTCTAAAGCTGGAACATCATCAAATTAAACCAAACTTTCAAAGATAATGTTTCCAAGCGTTATCAGTCTTACTTGTTCCAGTTCGAAAGCCAAACAAGGAACTCTGCGTCGAACTAATTTGATCTTCAACCCGTGCACGGTGGAGGAAGCGTGACTATGTGCGCCCGTGCCGAAACTGGTGTAACCCATTAGGTTGCTCGAACCGACCGCTCCAGCACTGACAACTGCAGATGTAGCGCTGGTAAATGTGCTGCCAGCGCTCGCGCCTCCAGAACCCAAGCGTAGGCAATGTGATAATTGATCCAGGACTACTTCCATGAGGATTTCATCTTGCTCTGCCGACAAACCTTCGCAAACGCGTTCTGAGAAGAGCGCGATCTATTCACATTGAATTAGGTCTGAGAACAGACGAATCAATGAACTCACTTGATCTAGCTCACACCAGGCAGAAACGCCACCATAGACAGCCCGCTCTTTGATGATAAAGGTTAAATTAGTCTTCGTTAGACGTAAGATAGCATTCTTGGTAAGGCTAGAGACCATATGCACAATATCTGGGGAGGGGGAGGGATAAAAATAAAGATTGAACATGCGGACGATCAAAAGAAGATAACACACAAACGGAACCAAATGCATTTAATGATTAAAGTCGTGTACAGCAAAGTAAATGTTCCAATCCCTCACAGTCCACGACGTATCTAAAAAAGCAAACTAATAGGATGAGATTCAAAGGACCCAGCTAATGAAGACCAAATACAGCACGCCATAATAGTGCGCTTCTATTATGCTCATCTACTGTATGAGAGGCTATCAGTTGAAAACCTTTTAAGATGTACGGACATCTAGCTTATGTGGACTGTTCCTATGGAAGCTGATTTTATAAGATGCTGCATTCACGTATAGGAGAGGAATAAAAAGCCTAATGAGCAGTCTTGTCAATGATGACCGTTCCTGTGAAATCGTCAATCAAATGACTTGTTTCACCTACCGTAACGTCAGATATCGTTATTTGACGGACATGTGACCTTGTGCATTCGCTTAACGGTAGCATAGTCACAGTCATCAATTCATCAGTAAGACTTAAGTGAGGCTTTCCTACTGCACACCGAACATCAATCATAACAGAGCGTCACTTTCGCAGTTCCATGGAATATTTTAGCCAGAACATTTCGAAAAGATCACTATATTCAAGCTTTACTCGTTTTACAGTTCGCAATGAGTATCCTTGCTACGGCCGGAAATGAACTCCGATCGCGCTTTCATGAGGCAACCGTGTTGATCATTGCGCTATAGGTCTCGCATTAGGTACAACCGAGTCATCATATACAAATACTTAAGAACGTTCACTTGAAAGAAGTCACAATAACTGACCTATTGACTCTGACAGATACCTCCATCGCTACAAAATTTTCGATGAGTTGAAATCACAAAAATAACTGAACTTCGGTGACCGATATTGTGGTTACCAACAGATGGCGGGAGAATTTGACATCAAGTAAACAGTATTCACAGTTGAAAGAACCATTTGCATATGATAATTTGGTCGTACCTACTATGAGGTCAATCACGTAGTAGTCGATAAGGCAGTCTTCCGCAATCAGGATCAAAGTTCATACCTCGGCTGCCGCAAGGGTATATAGTAAAGAATGAGCGCTGACACGAGTAAAATTCGAGTTTCGTCCTTCTTTTTAAGAGGGACTGATTGAACTATTGATGGGAATGCAAAAATTGCGACAGACCTTGAACGACGATCAGCTTGTAATAACCCAAAAAGACTATTAACTAACGGTCCTCTTGGTATATTGATTGCATTGAAGCACAACTCCACATTGGTATTAATCATTATTGTGAAACACAAACAATTACTTCGGTTATGATTCGTTTTCATACCGTTAGTTTGGATGGACACGGTCCACATCGGGTTACCAGTCTGCGCAAGCTGTAGTCACAAGGGCTCAAAATTGCATTTGTAATGCTTCTTGATACTCACCCTCAAACCGACAATCTACAACCAATTTCCTCCCTGCGTGGAATCATCAGGCAGAGATAGTCTGAACTAAGGATCGAACCGACCACCAGATCTCTGAGCATCGCTTGTGACTGGGGAGTATGTATGTAGTTTAGTTATAGCTATAACTGAAGAGCACTGTCTCGTAACGCGAAGAGTAGCCGGTTTGATCTCCCATTCAAATGAGTCCAAACAAGAATGAAACCGGTTAGTTTGAAGATGAGCATCAGAAAACATTACAAACAAACAATTGTCTCTGCATACTAACCCACAGTGCTATTGTTTTGTGAATGGAAAACGGGGACAAGCAGTAGCTCCCGGACGAGCAGGAATGACGCGTATGAGAACAGAAAGGGATTAATAATTTCCGTAGCACATCCTAACAGGAAAGTGGCGGCTCAGGTCTGGACCGAGACAACGGTGCAATTGTGCCTGTGTGGTTGTAGTAGAACCGTTTCGAACAAATCTTGCTGTTTTTCTGGAGGAAATACGACATTCTTAACTGATCACCAGTCAGTATCGTGATAATATCAGTACGTGGATGTGGGGATAGATGGCCTGATCTAACTGCAATCGACATTCCAGGGAGTTGTGGAATGTGGTCAGTGCACAAGACAAGAAAACAGTCAAGTGCAATACTTATTAAACGACAGAATAACCTGGGGATCGGTATCGGGTTTCCGATTGGCAAAATTGACCGGTTACACATTGCAGAAGTAGACTACTAAACAATTGCTAAAGTAGTTAAACGCGACTGAGAAATAATAACAATTCATGCCGTTACAGAGGACAGGAAAGCAGGCGAATTGCTCGGAGCGGTCCAAACAAGCTGGTAGTGAATACGTAAACGAAAACGGCGTGCAATTAAATCTGTTCGCTTCACCACACCTCATGCATCCATCTGAAACAGATTATCTCTGGCCAACAGTGATTTGTGGTTACAGCATACCAAGACCAACAACTAAAAACAGGGGGCAGACGAGCTTTCCGATAGTCAGCAAACACAACATAACGGGGCCAGTCACCAAGAGGAGCAATCAAAGAAAACTAGATTCTTAACTAACGTCAATCGTAAGATATACCATAGGAAGCAATAACCAACAAGCGAAGCTCGAGCAATGCATCGATCCAGAGAGCTGTGTTAAATGGGGTTTTGTCAACTCAAGAGATATATCGTAGACAAATCAACTGGCTCAAAGTTTATTACTTGCGCAGAGGTACCTGGATAATTAAGCGCGGCTGCCCCGATCGGCAGTTGAAACGTTAGAGCACGATAGCCTTCTGTAACCGGCGAAATGACGGTCACACATAAAAGCAGAGACTTAGTCGAAACGCCTAATGGTTGACCGCATCTGTAAACGTGTAACTCTTGTATGGCCGTACATACTGTCTGCTTTGAGGCATGAGGTGGCTCCAAAATTATCAACTACATAAGACAATGACCAAACAACTTTTAGTTATTGTCTGCTCGCGTCAAGTTAGTGTTACATCAATAAACAGTGGATCATATATGTTGATATTTCGTAGAAAACACATAGAACGCAAAAACTGTATTTATTCACAACCAATTTTATGTTGTTTTCTTTTGTCAAAAGCTCACCAAATACATCTAACGCCTGAAAACACCCTATGAAGCCTCAGATGACGTGCATGATTCTGAATATGATGGCGTCCGCAGAACTGTTACACCTAACGGTACACAGAAACGCCCGTTTACTGAGAACTATGCTAACTGAGTGGCATAATGAAAAAAAAAGTTTTACCAGAGCCAATCAGACGGTGAAACTGCGGTCAATTTACCCATGGCAAGAACGGAATTCTGTCTGGCCTTTCCAGAACCATCATCAACAGATCTTGACAAGCCCAACTAACGTGAAGCCAGTAAATAACATGGATACGATAGAGACAAGACCATGCCAGTGAGTATCACATAGACTTGAAGTATTCTTTTTTTAAAAAAAAGATAAGTGTAGATAGGCTCTAACACTGCAAGTCACTATATAAATATTTCACCAACATTTTTTTTTAAATGAATTAAAAGGAGCTCTGAACCGGCAATATGCTACAATTCAGTAGCCTAATCCTTAGAAATATTTAAGCTTCCAACGGAGAGCGGTCTGGAAAAAATAAACTTACCGCTGGGTTCCTACCGCCTACACGAACCGGCACCAATGAGTCAAACTGTCCCACAAAATAGTCAGCCCTTGACTGATCGCAACATCATATTAACAGTCAACATGATTAAGAGTGAAGGAAAACCGAAATGTGTTGGTTCTCGATAAAAGACTCGTCTCACATTTTCCAGCTGTAGGATCGACCAGTCTCCACTGTCACTCGTATGCTAGACTAACACTTCAGTTCTTCTCGAAGGGACTGAAATCTCGGACAAAGACCAACCATAAGTTAGCCCTCGGTCCGGATCAAACCATATGGTCGAAGACCCAGCTGACAGACAGGTAGTTAGTTATCGAGTGGAACTCAGCCGAGGTATAAAAAAATAAAATGGTAATCTTCCACTCCTGGTTCAATCGCTCAAATGATTGGTCACAAGAAATGCCGGTCGTCTGATAGATCTGTGACTGTCATATTCATTTATCTGACTCTAATAAAACGGGAGACGCCTCTCGCGATCGACCTAACTCGGACGTACCAACGATACAGGATCTTAAACAGTTCATTTCAGACCTTATACTAGTCACATTTATAACGGATCAAGCATTGCTCGTTTGAAAAGTTTGTTGCAATCACCGATGCAGTGTTTTAGAAGCGAGATAATAAACGCTTATAAGCAACGTTATTTCTTCGGTAGATACGTTAAAATGCCTTGATTCGGGTAATTAGCTCGTCAGCGCTACTTGAAAAGTGTTCATCCCATCTCCGTTCAAATGTCGATTAATTACCACACATCCAGGAGCGTCCGATCTTTGAACAGATCACAAAACGAAATAAGCACGAACAGTACCACGAGTCTAGATGTGTATTCTGAATATGTCCAGAATGATGTCACATAGAACTGATTACTTATACCGTGATCCATTTGCGCCTTATTTTTGGACAGCACAAAACTGTATCGATTTCTGTTGAAATGGGTTGCTCTATATATTTCAGTGGGGAGACCCCAAGTAGACCCAGAAAATTTTCACCAATGCCGAAATGGTTTTGCTCTAAACTCTGCAGCACGAGTACATTAATGCTTTAGTATGAACTCAAGTACGGCCGTCAAGAACATTACACTCCACCCAATTACAATTGTCAGTAGTTATACGAATGGATAAAAATGTCACGTTTCGAAACAATTTCGCCATGGAACAATTTGTCTAGTCTGTAAATCATCCATGAAACAAGTCGATTATGCAGAGTAAGTGAGGGAACTTCCACGTTACAAACGGTTTGTGTAACTTTTGTCGTAATAGCATGAAGACTTAATTATCATGCCACATCTTAGATCACATACGAGTTAGATGGGAATGCCCTGTTAGCTAAACTTACGCAGAATCAAACAAGGCAACCGAACAATTCCACACAATCAACACAGGTATCATTGAACCACTTCTAGGTCGCAGTACCAACGGTACAGACGACGATGTCGGAAATGCTTTTGCATGACAAGAATTTTGAATAAAGGGTATATCGATCAAACAAAACATTCACACAAACCACTGATTTGGCAGCAACATTAGGTACCTGAATTCTATCATTCCATAAACCAGGTTTCCAAGCAGTAAACATTTCGGGCACGATACCACACGTGTTCCCATTTGATATATACGACTACAAAAGATGAACATGTTATACTCATATGCACTCTTGAAAATTTTTTTTAAAACATTTTTTGGGTTGTACAACGGACAAATGAATGTTATACATGAAAATCGTCCCTCCCTGACTGAATTCATGCCTCACGCAGAAAACGAGGATAAAGACTGTGAACGCGAGTGGACGCCCGCAACGTTCAAGCAGATCATCATGGTCAGCCCAGCATATAGACAAAACGATTCATATCATACCATACCAAATTAATAAGTCGTTGTCGCAATCTGCGAGGAGCTTGTGGAATGCATTGCAGTCTTTCAGCACGCTGACGAAAAGAAAACTTTCATCCGTCTGTTCAAATGATTCAGCTCCACATGATACCGTGATAAGCAGAGCACCCCCATGGCTCAAACAGCAGGGAGGGGCACATATACGGGTCGGATATCACACTGATAGAATGTCAACGTAATGTGCATAGAGGTAACAAAGATACATCAAAGTCACACTGACTATCATCGGAAGCAAGTATATTCCACTTGGTTGTTCTTAGAAGTTACCAGTCTTCTTCGTTAGTGGTTACTCTAAGTCCGTCCACTTCTACGAGGGACATGTGGAACCTTCGTGTTGTCTTAAACGTGTTAATCCTAAACGTACAACTGTCATGTCAACTTCTAACACTTGTTCACCAAGTTTGTCTGGTTTCTGCAACTCAAATACCAACAGTTTGCCAAAGTTGGCATCTTTTTTATCAATCTCGATACTCTACAAAATAAAAGGGTAACCATACCCGGACATGCAATGGCTCCACAAACATGAGTTGCGTCTAGGTCATAGAGTGCGACCGTAGGTTAGAGTAGTCGTTGCTGACACGTTCTTGGGAATCAACCTGTTAATCTAGTCAGCACGGTTCTACGTTTTATGACCCTTTACGTTACATTCCGAACGGTAACGTGATCTAGATAAACAGCCGTATTCATTGTGTACAGGTCCAGCTCGTCCAACACAGCTAGCGTCGGCACCATCCTCTCTCGTACTTCCCTTCACAAATAATTACCCCGCTCACGGTTTGGGATGGTCAATGGTCATGAATAACGTCCAGCCAATCAGGTTCCCTTACACGTATTCACGTTATTAGAGGTCTGGAATGAAACGGAAATGATACAACACATCATGCCCCGACATTGTCACACAAGCAAAAAGATACAAGGTCCCATTTACAAGAGTTGTGATTCTAAGACTTGCACAGCTTCACCCAGCAAAGTCAAGTCAAGGGTTAATCTCACATCAACCCATCCGTCCGTCATACCCCGCAAGCTTCCACCGTTTCAACTGGTGATT
The DNA here is from genome assembly GCA_014220965.1 of Paragonimus kellicotti. NCBI lineage: Eukaryota > Metazoa > Platyhelminthes > Trematoda > Plagiorchiida > Troglotrematidae > Paragonimus > Paragonimus kellicotti. The sequence continues at coordinate 73,741 of LOND01001034.1, forward strand.
CACAACAGTCGAAATCACTCCTACTGGGCTATCAGGATTCTAATAAGTCTGAACATTTTGATATTTAGTTTGTTATTCACCAATATTCGGTACAATGCTATTTACTTGTTGCATATATGTATAATTACTGGTGTTACTAACTTCTGACTATAATTGTATTTTTGTAATTGTCATCTTGACCCGATACTTGATAAACGCGCCATGGGTTGACTGTACTGAAGAGACAGAACGTAGGGGGTGGCACTTCGGGTACAGATCATTTACATTAATCCGCTGTTTCCTAGTTGTTCCATGAACTCTAGAAGATCCTTTGGTTAAATGTGCACACTATCAGCAAAATCCATGGAAGGAAGAACAAGCAAGCCAGAACAACATACCTACTGGTGTTCAAAAATAACGATATCAATCGACACCCCCCAAACGTGAAGGCAGGTTATTAAGACTAACAAGAACTGTCGTATACATGAATTCGCGAGTTTACAACAAAGTACGCGCCGTTCAACACTAAAATCAAACTTAGCCCAGAAGCTGGCGGAAATGAAAGAGGAAAACAGGGTCAACTGGGAAGGTGCTCAATACAATCAGCATCGGCAGTTTTGAAGTGTTAAACATGAACTAACTGAGCCCCGGAGAATCTGGAGGTACTGCAGAAATAAAGGACCTACTTGAAAAGTGCTCAATACAACCGGTATCGATAGTTCTGATACGAAATTTCATACTTTAGCTATAAAAAAAGATATCAGAAAAACACAATGGAATATGCTCGAACAGTAGAATGCATTAAAAACTCGTGAGAAGACTACAATAGTATATTGAACGAAAGCGTACAAAAGCAACATAATTAACGTATAACAAAAAGTAACAAAAGAGTTGTGATCAAGAACAAATCAGGCGGTAAACAAGTAGGCCTTCGTCGGAAGCAAACTGGCCTGCATTATGGAATCTGAAAAGACAGGCAAAAACCGAGAAGAATCAGGATCGAATCAGAGACTATTGTACTATTTCCAGAAGTATGGTGAAAACAAAACGAACGTCTAACAATAACCGAAAAAGGGGATTCATGATCGGCAATAGAAATTGTGAGGGGGATGTGAGTCGGCTAGGAAACATTCCACCGGAAATCTGGAATCCATCGGTGTTGATTGTACGGAACAGTATACAGAGGACATAAATTAACAGTCTTGACAGTAAATGAAGATTCCAAGGGGGCAAAAATTACGGAACAGGTTCAGACTCATTACTATTAGTCAAAAACTGTATGGAATCTGGATTTCGATGACAGATAATAGAAGAACTATACCACAACGTATCGCGTGCTGTAAGTTATGTATATTACAAAGACAGTAGTTTGAGCTGGAGAGAACGCACGGAAGGGAAGTAAGCAAAGGTCATCCCCATTAATTCACCGTGTGGGTGATCTGGTAAACATCAATTTCCCGCGAAAACAACCAGTGGCGCTTACGTTCAGACTGAGTCAAAACTCATTCCTTATGATCCGACTGATAACTGTTAACTATTTCAGGCTATCGATGCCAAACCATGAGGATTTGCACATAAAAGTCAGAGGACGGTACACCTAAATTGTGAACTTTCAGTCTACTGTTCACCAGTGGCCACATTTACAAATGAAGCCCAAGACCACAGATTTCCAATAAGCAATGGATGAACGAAGCCAAAACATATTTCATGAGACTACGGACAAAATGATGGATGAATATCTGCTTAAGCGCAACAGTATTGATGAATGTCGTTCAAAAACATCCTAGAAAGTATGCAATTCCACAACAGATTCAATCGAGCTGAAAACTTGGGACCGATTATATTAAGAAGAAGAGCATCATCTGATCAAGCTTGAGCAGTCGGGAGTTACGAATTGAGTATCACTCACAAATGAGTACGGCTTTTACAACCTGATATACATAGTTCGGGTCGGCAACCAAACTCACATGCAGCAACATGATGACTGAGGACTAGTCATAGTCGCAAGTAGCCGAAACTGTATGTGTGAAAGTTCAATCAGAGTAAGTGAGAACTTGACTGAAAAGCAGTCAACATGTACATATGACGAACACGAGAGTTGGTACACATAAAAACATGCAATGATGATGAGGTAAAACAGGTAAATCATGGACTTCATTCAGAAGTGACCAGAGAGTGTGATGAACAAATTCCAGTGACAAAAGCGCTTTTCAACTCAACACATTAAGCGGAAAACGAATGTACACGCACACACACATATCGCCTTCAGTTAGACGTGCAAATGACCCATAACAACGTCACTTAAGTTGGAACCATTTCAAAACGATATGCAGCTCACCGAAAATCCAGGTGGACTTGACACAAATCACATCTGGTTTCAGAAAATCGATCATGAGAGAAGCATTACTTTGCCGGTTGGTGACCTGAAAAATATGAACCAGCAAAACGAGTACGACCATAGAAGTGTTTCCAGAAGGAGTGAGACGAACAAAGATTTTTGGTGACGGCTTGCGTTGTTGTTTATAAAAATGAAATTCCAACATTGTTAACAGTTCGAAACCAGAGTCTGAGGCGATACCCCGAAACACAATCAAATATAATATATTACAATGCATGCATACCGTATTACAAATGAGCCGAATAGCAACACAAATCGGCGGATGACAGTTGTGATGATATGACTTCATGCACTCTTAGCGGTTACAGTCGTTTAATATCACCACTCGGTAACAGGAAGGTTTGTTTCAGTCGTCCATAAAAATCATGCTCTGTGTCGCTCAGTTAAAAACGGAAGGCTAACGTCATTTGTGACCGCTAGTTTGACAGAACGGCGGACAGGAGGGTTTGCAGAACTCGGTCTGCACGGATCAAATGTTTATTGGAAATGTGCTATACTCGTTCGGACTTGGAGCATTTTTACGTACGCCTGCGGGGTTAAAAAAGGACTCGCCTAAAGCAAATTCGTCACTGGCGTCGTTTGTTATTGTCTGAATTATGTGCATGATCGTTGATGAAAATGGGTTGCACATCCAGTCGCTATCACTTGTTTAACTTCACACATGACATTCATTTGTTCACCTGGCTCAATGCTATGGAGCTCAGCATATTCATTGACAAAGACGACAACATTTTGCCATCAAGCAGAACGTAGAAGAGCGACTGATGAGTCGAGTTCATTTCAGAAAACCGAATGGAAAAGTACCACCGTGAAAATGCAAACGAGTGATTCAGGGATGACGTGAGCTCTACAAGATTACAGGCTGATAAAGATTTCACCCACGTACTGGATTTTATCTGGCCTACTGGTATCAATGGAAAGTACATTGTCGCTACATTTGCACAGACTGAGATGGTTGGGTCATGTACTAAGGATGCCAGCTAGTCGTTTGCCACACCGAGCACTGTTTGCCGACGCTGCGGCCGACTGGCGCAAGGTGCGAGGTGGACAGATGATGACCTGGCGTAGACAAATGAAATCGTTTACGAAGGGGTTGGCCACTGTAGGTCGGGTTCGTCTCCCGGGCTGGGGCCCTCGCGACTCACAGAGTCGGTGGCTTGAGACGTTAGGTGAGATGGCGGCTAATCGAGCTCAGTGGCGTGAATGCTGTCGTTGTTTGGCCGAGTTGTCTGTGAAGTGAGTGCACTTAATGATGCGGGGCAGTGAAAGCCGTAAGGAAGCTGTCTTGCTGATGACGCCTTACTTTCACTCACAGCTCGGTTGTTTGTTTGCAAGGTGTAGGCGCCTTGATGTTGTACATTTGACGTAGCTATTTTAGTAGTTAGGTCCACTTCCCCCTCTTTTCTTCTTTCTTCCTATATAGGTTTTTTCTTTTTCTTTGTTCTTCTCGTGGTTGTGTGGCAGTTAAGCATCAGTGTGAACCACTGATGTATTGCTGTCTATGATGATGATGATGATGACACTGTCGATGGCTTAACCATAAGAATTAACAGTCAGAATGTTTACTCGTGAAACTGTTCGGCCAGAATTACCGGACACCCCAAAGTGATAATACTCCGGCCCACCGGAGCGGCCATGTACAACATTGGCGCGGAAATAATCATCAAGTCGGTAGTACTATGCATGAGAACAGAAACTGACCAATTCGGAGCAAACTGACGTTAGCTACACTGCTGATTTTATTGCAAAGTCGTACACAATGCTTGGGGTTTGTTCAGTTAGGTAATGGAGGTAAACCAGAGAGAAAATCGATTGGTCGGAAACTAGCTATATTCCATAAAGACAATCTAGACAAGTCAAGAAAGAGTCAAACATTCTTCATATCTGACCCGCGTAATATGGGCAACGTTCCTTGTCCCTGTCCATTTTTGGTGCAAGGGTGAACAATTTACATGCCCGGTCCGCGCTGATTGGGCGCTACAAACCACTCGGTCTACTGTTTGGCCAAAACTGCATATGGAATACAGTAAAAGGTCAAATTAAATATTCTTGGGACATAATAACGGAGGCGGATTCAAGGCAAAGTCCAGATAAACGATGCGAAAATCTTTTAAACCTACCGTGGCTCCACCACGCTCAAGCAGTTCCACCAGATCCCGACGTGAAGGTTTGGTGTGTGGACCGACATAAACAGGAGCCAAATTGGCGAACAATCGAGGAAGCCGCTTCAGTCTAGAATATCTGGGAAGACCAGGAGGCTACCAGAAAAACACATGAGATTGTGAGATCAAGCAATGAATTTACCTAGATCAGATAAAGAAATCATTACATGGAAACGTAACATAAGGGGACCGCTAGTAGAGTTTGACAGTTCAAAAGGTAATTTAAAGACACGGGATTCTAGCTGATAATCTCCAGATAACGTGGTTTCAAGTGAACTAATGAGCGGAACCATACGTGAAGAGAACCCGAACAACAACCATGGTTCCCAATAACAGTGTTGAAACCACTATTTAAACGACGCTTCGAAAAGTTATAGTCACAAAAATAAACGGATGTGCCACAACATAACCTAAATAACAAGGGGGTATTATCGTCCCGATATAAACATTAGGCTGAACAACTACGGACATTCCTATCTGGGTTTTAGGCATAAACCTCGAAGTCCAAAATTAGGTTTCTAGCCTATGTGCCACAGAGTGTTTATAGCGATGTGGAATTCAAAGTCACACATCAGCTGATTGCTACCGGAGCCGCACCAACCGTGACAGAGGCAGTCACCGCAAACGAGTTCAAACCTGTGACCGCACAAACGGTAGTGGAACAACGTTACTCTTTTGAGCTGCCGCGGTCAAACTGTGTGTGTGTGTGTGTGACTTACATGAAGATGACTAATTAAAGAAGTTATCAAATAAGTGCGAAAACCACAAAATGATTTACTGAGAAAACATCTAAATGCTCAAGTCCTCGTTTTGTATTGTAACCTATACAGCATACTGTACATGAAACCTGATGGCTAGCGACGCCATGAAGGGCCTGATTGCTTCGTCAATCAAATTGACATTACGGAACCAGAGATCCTGAGAGTATCTTATCCTACGTTAGAAACATTATCTGGCATGATGTGGCTGAATACGATTAATCAACGTAACGACAGCATTCGCATTACTTTATACAGCCGAGCCCATGTTGGGGCGCTCACTTTTTTCCGTCCAAAAACCGCCTCCGTCCTGAGAAAGAAAAAAAACGATGGGCTCAACCCTACTTAGCGGAACTGTTCAGGGTGGTCGAGCGGTGACTGGTTAGTTTTTTTCTACCCGTCCGACTCTTATTCCGCTATGCTCATTAGTGGCCCTAACTATTTTTTCGGTAACGGTTCTCTTTGATGTTTCGGCAGTGCTTTCTGGTCACTACAACCCTATAAATACTTTGATCTTTTTCGCCATGTAATACGTTCTTGTGGCGGAACAAAGCTTGATTTCTACACGCGTCTTTTGGCTTGTCTTGGGAGCAGATTACGGGCCAGTTGCGATAATTTTTCGCGATCAAGATTTCCGTGTTAATTAATATCAGAAGGAAAGTTAAAACAACAACTAAGTAAGACAATG